>JAYXIM010002661.1:0-14779 GCA_037575425.1 Anastrepha fraterculus
AGAAAAAATTTTACCAAAAAAATTGTTCGAAGTTATTTTTGTTTTTTATCATCAAAAAAATTGATTTTATCGGAAAGTTTTTCCTAGAATGAAAATTGTTTAACTTTTAATCTCAAACAAAGAATCAAAATAAATCTAAATATAGAAAAAATATGACCAGAAATAAAAAATCTTACAAAAAAAATTGTTTGGAGATTTTTTTTTGGTTTTAATTATTATTATTTTTTTAATTGTACCAGAAAATTTCCGCAAATTTGTTTTTTTTTACCAAAATTTTTTTTATAATGTGACCAAAAAATTGTGTCAATTTAGTTTTTTTTTTAACTTTTTATCGGAAAGTTTTTCTTAGACCGAAAATTTGTTGATTTATAATCTCAAAAGAAGACTCCAAAAAATAATCTCAAAAGAAGACTCCAAAAAATAATTTTATTTTAGAACCTCTATATCTCTACAACTACTCAACATTTCCTCCGCTTTTTACACATTTTGTATATTCAAGGTGGCGCAAAATTAATCATCACGATTTTGAATAACCCCTAACTAAAAAGTTTTCGAATAACTTTTTTATTAAATATCAAAAAATGATTTTGAGTGATGAAAATCTTTATATCAAACTTTACGCACTCCATTGCTTGGCTGTTTGTTACCTGCAGTCGTCTACTTCACAAGCGTCGAATATGATTGACGTACGACGCCATTTACAAAAGTTGTAAATCTTCCGACAGGGTGATTAATTTTGCGGCTTACTGTATATACTTATAGTTATAAGAACTTTTTAAAACAAAATTTCATTACAGTCTATAACAACTGAAACCATCTTAATATTTTGAACAGTTTTGACTATTTTTCTTTTTATTTTTCTTCGAGACAGATAATTTTTCAGCAAGACTGCTCAACTTTATTCTTGTTATGCCTTTAATATTTATAAATTTTTTCAAGCGAAAGGAGACTAATTTTTAGGTTTTTAAAAATAACGTCCAGCGTTCACTAAGTTGATACGTAGCCACCTTTAGAGAAGCAGATCACAGGTAGCAAAGTGAACCGCAATCCTGTCTTTGCACGGGAAAATCACCTATCACTCAATAGTGAAACGTCTCGAGTTTTTGTGCCCAGCAGAAATTCAGCAGGATTTCTTAATGGAGCCAGACTAGCTAAAAAAGTAGGTCTCTCTTTGTCAAAAGAAGTTTTCGCCGTTCAATATGTTTTGAATCGAAAAATTTCTATGATCGATGTCAGCAGGCAAATTGAGTTTTAGTGTAAGCAGTTCAAAGTCCGAATTTATTTGCTTGGTTTGAGTTTTTTCACGTAAATTATTGAACATGTTGTTGTTTTGTGGTAATAAATAACAGACCATATTTTGATTTTTAATAATATTTTTTTTTTAATAAATTAACTTAATTATCTCAAAAAATTGTAAAGAAGAATATTTGATTATCAGTTTTTGGAATGAAGATTTTTAAACAATTTTTTTTTGTGTCCTTAAAAGGGGAGTTGAAAATTGAAAATGAAGTAGAAGTTCTTTAATTTTTTCGAGTAACCTTTTTTGCTTGTATTTTGTTTATTTAATTTACTGCCATATTTCAGCTACGCAGCTTGCTCGCAGTACCAGCAGATCACTCAAAAAACTATTGAAAATCCATTAATACTCAAGAATTTTAAAAGAGGATTACTAATTTTGTATCTTTATCTAAAACTCTAAACCAATTGACGGTAGCCACCGTTTTTCCCGAATCCTATTTCACGAAATCCTTCTTCCCGACAAAAGGTTTCCCAACAAATGTTTTTTTTTCTTTGTTTAGACTTTTTATATGATATCATTCTTTATTGTTGTCATAGTAACAATATAACAAAACTTCAGTTTTGTTTATAAACTTGAAATATCCAGTTTCCACATGGAACCAGTATAAGTTTGCACGAGATGGGCACCACAAGACAAATAACGCAAGTGAAGGGTGGTACAATCGTTTTTGACTACTTGTGGGAAAGCATCGTCCAGACTTATATTCAGCTTTAAAAGAATTCCATAAAGAACAAGCAGATGTTGAAATTATGTTATCTGAACTTAAGGCGATCTGTAAAAGCGGCACCAAAAAAAATGGATAGAAGTCCAAAATCGCTTGCGGTCCATTGTTTCACAATATGAAGAATATACAAATTCTAGCACTGTTTCCTCATATCTAACGTTATTGGCACACAATATTGCTTTTTGATGGACTCAATTTTGATGCCACGATTTACATATTAATACAATTCCTTTTTCTATTTATTATTATTTTTCAACTGTCGGGGCTTGCATATTCAGGAAAAATCTTGTCGGGAAATCAGATTCGGGAAAAATATCTGTCGGGATACAGGTTGTCGAGTTGTCGGGAAATAGGGGTCGGGAAAAGAGGCGGGAATCCAAATTTACATACTTTTATAAACATTTGCGCTCATTCAGTAAGCTGCGTAATTTTTATAACACACACAAACATGGCTTAATACAATCCAGCCCTTTTTATTTGAACCCCACACAGCGCTTAATAGAGGAAACACAAAAAAAAACAAATCCTTGCAATACAAAAATATCTGCATAGATTTCTTAAAAAATTAATCTATTTGAGTGGAAATCAAAACAGAAATTAGCATATTTTACGCTCAAATGAACACGACAACTTAAAAAATTAAAAAAAGGACCGCTGACAGTCGAAATATTCACCCAAAGTATGCAAAACAAATATCCTTCGGCGAAACTGTCAACGGAATGCTGGAATTTGATTTCTTGGCATATCAACAAAGCCAAACATATATTCAAATGTATGTAGCTGAGCAAGATTTTTATAGCTGTCGGCATAATTTATGTATTTTGGTTTTTGTGTGCGCTTTGGTTTGGCAGTTTTTGGCAATTTTTCATATTTTTTAATGACCAACGAGCAAACGTCAAATGCGGTTTTATTATTAATATTAAAATATTTCTAAAAGCTGCTGCACTAACACAGACACACGAGTAACGGATATACATATGTATTTGTGTTGTGAATTTTTTTTTATTATGAGGCAGCAATGCAAGTTGAGTGTCTGCATATGATGACCCAGCAGTAAATGGAAGTGCTTCCGTCGTATAGGGCACGTTAAGGTTCCTCTTGCACCCAGTACTGACTCGTGCATTAATTCTAAACCCACGTGATGGCCTACAAAGTGGCAATGCTCAGCTTCTGTTTTCGTTTGGATGGCGTTCCAAACTATTTTATAGATAAAGTTTTTCCTATAGTGGTCGCCTCTCTTTCCGCTAAGAAAAATTTCATAAAGAACCATTCGACTAATGAATGCTTTGCGGGTACACCACTGGGATCTGAACCCTTCCTAGGGGACAATTCTGCATCGGGTCAAAAATGGATTGACAACTTTATAGTATTGGAATTTGTTGTGACAGTCAAGCTGCACTGAAAGCCCTTGCTAACCCACGTTGCTCTTCGAAGTTAGTCGGTGAAGACAAAACTGAACAGTGATGCAAAACACAACTAAGTTAGTCTTATTTGGGTGTCTGGACATTGTAGTATTACAGGGAACGAGTAAGCTGGTAAACTATATAATGAAGGCTCTGCAAATATGCCACTAGGCCCTAAACCTTTTCTAGGTGTCAATGCCGCATCGATTCAACTATGGATTGATGACTTCATGTGGTCTACCAATGTCCTTTGGTCTGGGTTGAACTCGTGCAAAGTGGCCAAGTGGTTTGTGAAAGAACCAAACAGGAAATTAGCGACCGTTCTCCTAAAACTTAGCAGAAAGGACTTGAGAGTATTGGTATTGGCCTGTGGTCAGCATATGGCTACCATGAGAATCATCGACGACCCACTATTCCTGCCTTGTCGTAAAAATGAAGACACTACAGAGCATTTTCCCTGAAGCTGTCCGGCGTTCTCTAGAATTAGACTCAGGCTGTTAGGGTGCGATGTTCGGAGCAAGGATAAAGTTCCTACTCTTCCTCTTCCGGATCTCTTGAGATTCATTAATGAAGCCAAAAGATTCGCGGAAGAGTGTCCAACCGCCACAAATCTAATTTAATCTAATTCGCCAATCGGAGGCGCCATAAGCTGTAAATTGAGGGATAAGCTTATCCAAAAAGATGGAGTATGTAACGTGATGGTGTCGCGGTCATATGGGTGCTAGGGTGCCCATAGAACACGTAGAGTGATATTTAAGATATTCTATATTAAAACGTTTGTTAAAATCTGCCAAATTAAGAGTTTCTTACAAAATACGAAAAAATTCGCTCATATTGCATCCAAAGTAATCAGCTCAGCTTTTTACGTCTGCGCCTTTCTCCTGAGACAAAATACCGACCATATCTTGAGGGCTACGCAACGTCTAAACATTTCATATAAATTTGTGGCTTTGGCTGGATTTATATTAAATTAAGTTAAGAAAGTTGTAGCTGGTTTTATTGCCGTGGAGGAGTCAAGGAATTTATAGTCTTCATTAGGGTGCCTGAGGTGCGTTGGTTACTGGAGGTCGGTATGTGATGCTGGAATATAACAGGATACTACAACTAGGGTACAATAGATATTTTATCTCATCTTACCATATCAGGATATGCCATCATAAGTGGTAACGCAACTCAGTACTTCATGGAAAAATGGAATCAAAATCCTAGTGAGCTAATTTTTGAATTAATTCATTGGAAAACTCCATTTGAACGACATCGACTTGAACATACACTCCTTTTCTTCCTTCTTCTTCTTCTCCTTCTCTCTCTGTATTTTACTCAAGCATTCTTGCTTTTCTTTCTTTTCTTCACACAATATAAATAACATTTCATAAGACGAGTAAACATAAAATTCATTTAAATTATAGTTCTAATATTGTATAATAAAATAAGAATGGAATATAATAGGAAGAATTTTACGTGTATTCAATTGACATAGATATCCAGCTCTCTTTATACCGTTTTGGAGGTCTTCCCCGTGCACGTGCTCCGTTTGATTTGGAATCCCTAGCAATCCTTATTATCCGATCAGTGCCCCGGTTATATGGTCATTCCAAGCTCGTCATATAATCCTTAAAAGTTTAAAAACATTAGTAATTTTCATTTCCTCTTTCTTGCAATGGATAGTAAAATTTGTATTCCTGTTTTTTTTCCCTTGTTCACTCCACTTGGAAGCATAGGGCCTCGACAAGACTCAGTCTTGCGTTGTGCTTCCTCGTGTGTATGATTAGCCTGCCGCTACTAGTCCTAAATAGTGGGAATTCCCACCTATCGTTGATTAAGAACAACGCCTTTTAACTGTTTAGAGCGCCATCTGTGTTTCACATTTATCTGTCAGAAGGATCACACAGATGGTTGAGGACTTCGCTAAATTTTGGTGTGTCTGCGCTATTACCGAGCAAGCGGACAATCTTCCTCTTGCTAGCGCCACTGATGCAATGTGTAACTGTGTCTTTTTCTTTGTTTTCTGCTTGTTTTAGCAGCCACAATGCAAGTAATGCGCTGACTTTTGTGTGCGGGAGTAAAGATTGGAAGGATAAGGCTTTTGGGATTTAGGAAAGAATTTTTTTTTTTTTTTTTTTCAGAAACTAGGAAAGTCGGTAGCTTTGAAAGAGTGCGACGACCATGCTTTATGTGGGATTCGAGCCCACAACCTCTGGGATGGCAGGCTAGTGCACTTAGGCTAGTCTTCCCAAGCCGCATTCCTTCAGTGCGTAACATTTGTTTTGTGTTTGCATATTTAGGTCGCGCCTCTGCACCATAAGTCAGAATGAATCTTATCACGGATTTTTATATTCGGGCTTTGCTTTCCGTTTTTAAGTACTTATTCTTACATATTATGCCTCTAGGGTATCCTGATAACTTGCGTCCTTGAGCATATCTTTCTTGCACCACCTTAAAAATGGTACGGTCAGTGGAGATCTCCACGCCGAGGTATTTAAACTTCATCAGTTGTTCAATAACAGTTCGATTTATTTCCAGGTTGCATTTTATTGAATATAAACTCTTTGTAATTTCAGTTGGGGGTATTAAATAAATATTTTTTCAGTGGCTACAAATTGTGTAACAGACGTTGTAGGTCATCTTCTGAGTTGGCCATTGAAACAGCGTTGTCGGCCTAGCAGATTACGGGGATGCTTTAGTGCTGCATTCTGTAACCTTCTAATTGCTTGACCTCATTTATTATCTGGTCTATCACAACATTGAAGAGAAGGGGACTAAGTGAATCGCCACAGCGAATTCCAGACATGCATTGAAATTCATCAATATATTCTCCAGCTGCTCGAATTTTTGTATTGCATCCAGTGTTTCGTAAGAGTTAAGAGTTTTTTCTCTCCGGAGCCTCTTAATAATATATTCCGTTTAAAATTTGTCTAAAACTTGCATCCCTTTACGAACTTTCCTGAAATCTTTTCAAAATAGTGGTCAGAATAGAAGATGGAGGGTATAATTTTCTGAACAGAAAATGTTTTCTACTCCGAAGACTTTGACCACGCTCTCTTCTAATAAAAAGCAGAGATACATTTTTAAATAGCCGATAGAGTATATTTTTTTGGTTACCTCTGCCATAATCCATTACCGGAGACTTGAAAGCAGTTTGATTTTGTAGTGCAGTGTTATTTTTTTCATTAACGTGTAGATTTAAATTTAGTAACATTTAATTTATTAAAATTCCTTTCATCCTTTATTGTAACAATCATCGTTTATTGTGATTTGAACTAGCGAACTATTGCATCAGAAGCCGCAGCCAAGTTATGAGACCGAGAAAGACTTTTTAGTGTAAATTTCTGCTAATTTACGAATATCCGTAATACAGTTTCTAGCATTACTAGGGCAAAACCGATCACTAACTGTTCAGTTTTGGACTAGTTCCACATTACATCCGTTCAACACTAGTTTCAAACTAGTTCCAAACTAGTCTCTCAGTGCATAAATGTGGTACTACTTGCACTCAACATCCCCTTGGCAGTGATAGTTATGAGATATATTTGTAGAAAAGCATTGAGCTGCTCGTTAAAAGACAGCACCCAATTCCTTTCACTGCAGGGACTCCCTACACACACACACATATACATATCAAGAGGGGTAAGCCTGAGATTTCCACGGCTAATGCTACACCCTTAAGATGGTGCGCGTGTATGTATACATATATGTATATCCTTTTACAAAGTTTCGCGCATATAAAACATATATCCTGCGGCACTTATAGCTTGCATGGCTCAAACGCTTACATTTTTTTGTTGGACTTTGTTTTTTCTGCATTTTTTATTTTTAAATTTGCATTTTTCTGCATTTGCTATATTCATCTGTCACATTTGTGGTTTCCTCAATGTCTCGAAGCATATTTTTTCCACATATTCATTTATTCTGTTTCGGTTATTATCCTCCTTACTTCCGCCTTTATAGTTTATCTATCAGTCGTCAGCCAAGCAGCCATCATCAGCCGCCCAAGCAGTTCTTTGCACAAGTCGCAGTCAAATGGCTATGATTTCTTACGAACGGCTGCACATCGTACATATTCACTTATTATTCTCACGTATGCATGTATGTGTGTGTAGCACATATTTGCATTTGTCTGCTTGTTTGCATTTCATTTTTACTGTGGTTTGTCTGCTAAATTTAATTGTCAATAAAAATTTACGGTGCGGAAAATTTGTTTTGCAAACAAATAAATTTGCAAGACTTTGCCGGTACGTGGGATTTTTGCATTTGTTTTTTTCTTTGTCTCTTTATATATTAAAATATAGTCGTATATAAATATTATACTTTTTCTGTTTAGCATCGTTTTACAGTTTTTGCATCATCGCTATTTCTTTCCTTTGTTTTTTGATTTTTTGTTTTTTTGCCCCATTTTTTCTGCACATAAAACGTCAGTAGCTTAAATGCTAATAATGCACGGCATGAAAGGATCATCCTCAAGGCAAGAGGATATAGAAAATGTGTATTTGAAGAGTCGTGTAATTGCATGTATGTGTAAGTGTATGTACATGTAAGAACATCGGGTGCAATGTAATTTATTTACAAATTAAAGTTTTCAGGTACTGCTGAAAATGTTCAGATATCTGGACACAATCTAAACAGAACAAATTTCGAGGTATTTGGTACTAAAACTTTGTATTGATTAAGGGGTACGGGTAGTCAGAGGCCCGAAAAAATGATGATGAAAAAACAATCCTCAGATTAGCCACGAGTTTTTTATGTTTTTCAAAAGCAGTAGATATACATTTTGTTGAGATCTACCAAGCGGTTTTTAAGTTACAGTGATCACCAGTTCAAAAAACATAGTTTTAAGAAAAACACGTTTAAAGTTTTGCTATGTCATCTATTCCTGGGCCATATAATAGTTCTTCAGCCATCATAGCAGCTTCCACAATATCGATTTGCTGTTGCCAGCGAAGCATTCTACCTTCTCGAGTGTTATCGTTAGAAGTCGGTTGCTTTCAGCTGCTGCTAGCTACTTGCTCTCGAATGCTCCGGAGCGCTCGAGCGCCCTTTGTTAATTGTTGAATAACTCGAAAAGTATTTGTGGGATGTACTTCAAATATTCGCACAATATTTTTAAGGTAATATTCTTTAAGAAATTGCAAAAAAAGATCTAATTTTTTGAAAATTCTGACTCCCCTAACCCTTTAATTCTCAAAAATTCTGAGTATTACAAATAAATATATTTTAGGATCTTAGTATTATACTTTAAACTTTTTTGTAATAAATTTTTTTTTTTTTCTTTTAACAAACTTTTTTTAAACACTTTTTTCTAATTGAATAAATACTTTTTTTTCTAGTTAAAAACAAAATTATTTGTTCATTTTTTTTAATTAAACAATTTTATTACTTTTATACTTCAGTTTAAAAAAAATTATTAAAAACATTTAAAAACCAAAATGATTTGTAGTCAGGAGAAAACAAAATTTTTTTAAAATAAAAATTAAAAAAAGTACTTAAAAAATTAACCCTGCAGTAGTCGCGCGGTCTACATATGTAATCCACCATTGTTAAATTTTAAATTTCTTGAAAATCTTGCATCGATTTCATCGGAGATTTTTGCTACTTGTAACTAACAAATAGAGAGTCACTCTCAGTGTTCCGCTGTTAATTGTCGAATGCAGTTGTATCGCTAGAGGTTCGTGAAATTCATGGTCTACGTATGTATGCCGCGCGACCGATTACGTAAGTATTTTAAATTAGGTTTTATGCTAATAGCTAGTTATACTTTGTAAAGAAAAGTGGACTTTTGGCATACTTTTTCATTTTACAATTTTGTGGAACTTTTCTGATAATATTTGCATATGTATGCCACTCTGCTGAAATGACTTTGGACGAACAACTCTTGTCCTTCAGAGGGCGTTGTTCTTTTCGGCAGTATATTCCAAATAAACCTGCTAAGTATGGACTGAAAGTTTTTGCACTTGTAGATGTTCATTACCCATACACCTATAACTTAGAAATTTACGCCGGCCAACAGCGCGAAGGTCCATTTCGGTTAAGCAACGAGAGATTTGACATCGTGATGAGAATGGGGCAACCAATTTTGAATAGACATATCAATATTACTATGGACAATTGGTTTTCCTCTTTGAAAATAGCAAAGCAGTGATTTGATAATGGAATTACAATGGTTGCTACCGTTCGAAAAGATAAAAGAGAAGTTCCCCGGGAATTTAGAATAGCTAGAGGCAATTAAATATGCTCCTCAAGATTTGGACTTCACTCTCCATATACTCTGGTTTCTTATGTACTAAAAGCCAACAAAGTGGTAATAGCTATGTCTACAATGCACAACAATACGCGATTGATTCTGATACCGGAGATCAACGAAAGCCGGAAATAATAACATACTACAACCGCACTAAAAATGGCGTTGATCTGGTTGACAAGATGTGTTCTATTTATGACGTATCTAGGAATTCGAGAAGGTGGCCGCTGACTAAGTTCTATAATCTTGTAAACTTCAGTGCTCTCAACGCATTATGCATTTACACTGCAAACAGTAACTATGAATCTGTCAAAAGGCGAGATTTTCTCATAGACTTAGCCTTGTCTTGGATGAATCCACTGGCTCACCAAAGATTAACACTTACCACGCTACCTAGAACACTGACATTTAAAATAAAAGACTTCCTGCATCTTTCACAAGTTGTAACTCATCAAGGTCCAACGCAGAATAACTACGTCGGTCGTTGCTACGATTGTGGAAGGGCCCGTAATAAAAGCACCCGTAAAGTGTGTAACGCTTGCAATAAACGCATTTGTCCTGATCATTCCAAGACTGTATGTTCGTCATGTTTCGAAAACAATTAAAACATCTCAATTATCCTCTGGTTATTTTATATATATTTTATACTTTTGTGAAGTATCTTAATTTTTTGTTAAAAAATGAAGTTTTGGTTTTTAATTATTTTATGTAAGAACAGAAAGTTTATTTATGTTAGTTTTTATTAATATTAATAAATTAAACAATAACAAGAATATTTAAGACAAAAGCAATGGAAGAATTAAATATTTATCTTTTATATTTTTAATTTTAAAATGGATTACATATGTAGACCGCGCGACCAATTACGTCAGTTTCAGGGGCGCGACTACTGTAGGGTTAATTCCCAAAAATTCTGAGTATTACAAATAAATATATTTTAGGATCTTATTATTATACTTTAAACTTTTTTTTAATTAAAATTTTATTTTATTATTTTCATTTAACAAAATTTCTTAAAGGTGTTTATTCTAATTGAATAAAGACTTTTTTTCTACTTTAAAAAAAAAAAGTATTTGTTCTATTTTTTTTCAATTAAACAATTTTATTACTTTTATACTTCAGTTTAAAAAAAAGTATTTTAAAAAATTTATTCAGGAGAAAACAAAATTTTTTGAAATAAAAATTAAAAAAAAAGTACTTAAAAAAATTAAACAAAGCAACAACTTTAAAAAACAATTTTTTTAATAAAAAAAGAAAATAACAAACAAAAAACAACGTTTAAGAAACAATTTTTTTTATTCAAAAATTAAATTTTTTTTTTAGGAATTTTATTAAATTTAAAATAAACACATTTTTTTTATAATAATTTTTTATATGCAATTTTTTTTTAATTTTTTTAATAAAATTTTGTTTTAAGATTTTTATTAAAAAATTAAATTAAATTTATTACTTTTTTTGTAATTTTATTAAACTAAAAACAAATTTTTTTGATAACTTTTTTATACAGAATTTGTTTTTTTGATTAAAAAAAAATATTTTTTTAATTTTTATTTTAAAAATTTGGTTTTGTTTTCCTAATTAAAAAACATTTTGTTTTATTTCATGTGTTTTCAAATTCGTTTGGAGAATTAAAATCTTCTATACCATAAAGGTACGTTGTCCGCGCATCACTACGAAACGACAACACCAAATAACGTAAAAATTTTTATACAATACATTTCCTATTTTCATCCAATGAAGGTTATAGGCATGTTTTTACGATGGAACTCTAGGCTGTGGGAACCCCAGGCCGCGCAACCACTCTCATTCGTCGCTAATTATCGAATATTTGCTTAAATTTCATCTAAAATATCTTAGTTGTTCCTATTTCCCACTATTTATAGCACACTCTAGACTTCATAATCCGCATAAGCTGTTCAACTATGACCCCAAAGTTCAAAATTTGAGATAGAAAATTAATAAAAATAGTTTTGCTTGATATTTTTCTGATTGGTTGTTTTGATTTTATTCAACGAGGCATAGCAACGGATGCCGGGTATTGTAATATTGTGGTTATTAATAAAAAAATATTTTCTATGAAATTATTGTTTGTAATTTTTTTATATTCATATCCTAAATCCCTCAAAACTACTCCTACGCGAGCGGGTCCGCGGGTTAGAGCTAGTATTTAATGTATTTCAAACTATCAAGAACCTTTTAAGCATTTTAAGCTGCATGCGTCTGAAAACTAGATCCAGTCGCCCAAAACAATATTTGATGAGTGGAGAGCTACAGGGCTTTTGCTAAAAAGTGACAACTCAAAAGCAATGGCGGAAAATTTCAATCTACTCATCGTCAGGGCCTTTATCCTTTACTGGAAAATTCATTCCAGTGACAGTGACAACTAATGACGCCGGTTACAAGAAGTCCCTCCATTTGTGGAACAACATCAAGACGCACACCACAAATAGGAGGAGGAGCTCGGCCAAACACCCAAAATGGGTGTATGCGCCAATAAAAAAAAATGAAGCGGTTAACATACCCGTAATTCAGACATCGTCTCTTTCCTGCTATTTCCCGTCCTTTTGTGCGTGCAATTGTATAGTCCAGTCATTTGGTAAAAAAAAGGGAGTTACCTGGAAAGTTTTCCGGGATTTTTCAAACTAGGTAATTTCTATAGATTTTGGCATGCTGTTTTCGAATTTCAACTTTGCCACTTTGGCGCCTAAAAACAGTTTTTTTACAATATCTCCATTCCGCATTTTATGAGAAAAACATACGTATGAACGCCACAAAGTAATATTCACCTACACCACCACGTTTTTTCGTATATTTCTCTACAATAATCTTCTACTATAGCAGGTTTTATAAAAGCAGGTATAAGGGTAATGTGTCGCCTTTGTTGAAGCGCCCCTTTCTCTCTCGACCTTCAATGAAACACCTGTCGGTAGAACTGAGGAGAAGTATCTAGTTTAGACTGAGTCATCAGTATACGTCTATCGTTTTACAGTGTAGCTTGTGTTTTTAGAGTCATGGCTTCTGATGAAAGAAATTGTTTTATTTGTGATAATCCATTATTAGAAAATGAAACAATTGAAGTGAAGGAAAAAGGGTTGAAGACTTTTCGTAAATCAAATGTTAAAAGAAATGGCAATAAAGTTAAACTTTCGGCGGGAATAAAATCGATAGTGGTTCATGATGTATGTCGAAAACGAAACAACAATGAAAAGTTAATCGCTGCATCATTGCGTAGAGGAAGCGATGTCACGACACCTCAACTACCACTGCGATCCTCGCACCCAACATTTTCTTTCAAAGACCATTGTTTTTATGTGGAGATGAAATAACAGCAGAGTTTATAGCAAAACAAAAACAGAAGCGGTTGTGCAAGCGTGGCGTTGTGTACAGTGAGCGAAAATATCAATGAAAAATAGTATTTCTGAACTTGCTAGAGCTTGTAATGATGGTTGTGGTCGAGCAATTGATGAGCGTCTTCAGCATGTGAATGATTTGGTCGCAGCCGATGCACAGTACCAAAATTCCTGTATGAAAAAAATATATCAAGCGCCACCAGCTGAAAATATAAAAAAAGGTCCGTATGCGAATGAGATAGATACTGCGATGCAGTTCATTTATTCTTATCTTGAGCAGAATTCCGATGAGTGTCTGTTTTCCTTGGACGAATTGGTTACCAAAATTGAAGGTGATTACTGTCCACACATAAAAACACTCAAAGCATAACTTCTCAAAAAATACGGTGATGATATTATGATTGCCATCACTGCCAATAAAAGGCTCTGGTGGTTTGTTTCCGAAATACAGGACTTAAGCTATTAACGGAAGCCTGGTACAATCAAAAAAGTGATGACAAAGCAGAAGAACGTCGGCGTATTGTAAAGACAGCAGTAAAAATTGTTATACATAGAAGATATTCGCTCTACAATCTATGAGACAAAGCATTATCCTCCATCAGATAATTTTTTTCAAGACTCTAAGTCTGATATACCTGAAACTCTACGCATTTTCTTAGATGGAGTGATTTTAAAAAACAAACGAGGGTCCCTTGAGAAATGGAAGAAAAGCATTGCTCTCGCCCATTCTATAATTGCAGCAGCAAGGCCAAAATCTTTTATGTCAACAGTGCAGATTGGACTAGCTGCATTTTTATTTCATAAGTATGGATCTCAGCGATTAATAGATGTATTATCATCTATTGTATTTTGCTCTTCATACACCGAATCAATGTTGTTCGAAGTTTCAGCTATTATGCGCGTTAAATATCGATGATAACGCATTTTCTCAATTTGTTTTTGACAACGCTGATTTCAATACGCAGACATTAGATGGTAACAACACTTTCCATGCTATGGGCGGTACCCATTGAGTAATACCTATAACTACTATCGCTCCAGATCAAATAATTCCACGATTAAAACAAATGCCGTCTGCAGTAGTCGTTGGTAGTTGAGGTACCATTGCATTAAAAACATTTGTGAAAAAAAAAACGATACGGGCTTGAAAACCATAACGATTCAAGACCTGGGTAGCATTCGTGTGGCTTCGGAAGTAGTTATGCAATCCGTTTCAGATTTGTTGTGGCTATATGGAAAATGGGCCGGCCTGCCTAACGTACCTGGATGGAGTGGATTCATGGAACAAGTGACAACGGAACTTTCTTTCCAAAAATCATTTGTAGGATGTTTGCCCTTCATTAATGCTCCACCGAGTGATTACGACACAATTTTGAAAGTCTTTGAAGTGAAGATCCTTGAAATTCTATTATTTGCTTCTTAAACCCAGTAGGTCAAAGAGTGAGACATTTGTTAAAAATGTAAGCAACATTATCGAAGCTCAAAAGAAGGCTATTCTTTGAATATTACTTAGATCTTATCGGATTCCACAAACTTCTATATATTTTTTTTGTGACTCTCACTTCTTACTCCGCAGCGTTGGCTCATGGCTAAGCCCCTCTACTCCGTTCAATGCTCACACCCACCATCGTCTACTTATTCATTTATGCTAACATTGTTTATTGGCGATTTATCGAGGCGCCTACAGTGACAAGTGATGATTAATGAATCGCCATGTCCGGTTGAGCGTATCAATTTTGTCTACTTACCGTTGATCAAATAAGCAAA
>JAYXIM010002662.1:0-17456 GCA_037575425.1 Anastrepha fraterculus
AATGGGAATATAAAATTCAGAAGAAAGACGAACAACTAGCGCGACTGTGCAAGCGAGAGAAACAACTGGCGAAGTGCTTTGGTCTTAACTTAAATGGGCAAACGTTTGCAGAGCCGCACAAGAAATAGAAACATTTTCAATGGATACGAAGCGGGTGATTTCCTTCATTTCCTGGTAACCGGCTACCGGCCTTTTTCAGATGTAGTTTGAAAATATAAATTCCTGCAAAAGAGGTAAACGTAATGATATCGCAGCGTGAGGTAGTCAGTTAAACTACTTCAAGATGGCTGTTAGCTCTGTCAACACCGCGACTAAAGTTTCCCCCATATACGATATAGCGCCAGAATGAGTTTCCTTGAGCTGTGATTTCATCTTGGCGAATACAAAAACAAACAATGGAGGCGTTATCAGGGCTATGAAATGAATGCGTAATGCCTTTTTCGCCAAAAACTCTTGCAAAATGATGACGGAATAGATCGGCGCGAGGTGTAAGATGCAGGTGATTCCTCCGAGTTCGGGTGATACACAGAAAATGCATGCCGGTAGCTGCTGTTGAATGGCGACATATAACTATCACTGCCACAGTCATTGTAATGCTGCATAGCATATTGAAAAATGCTACATATCAAAGTCGTGAATAGGATATACTAAAATTCGTTGGCCGCTTCCCACCCATTTTATACACTGTTGACTTTGTATAAGGTTATCGAGCTCATACTTACATATTCCAATTGATTATGCGACTCATCCAATCACTGAAATTACTCTGAAAGCGGAACAACAAATTTTCGCACTTTGATTCTCCCTTATTTTCTCTAATTTTCAAGAAGTTGCTAAAACATGAATAAAACACATGCCAATGTGTGGGTTTGTGCGAGACTTCCATTCGGTAGAGCTAGGATAGATTAGGTAGTGCTGGATGATCTGTAAAAAGATCTCACTGAGACCTCTCCGATCTATTGTGTTACCAGTGCTATGTATTAGGAGTTGAACATATTATTTTACGTAATTCTTAATGCACGTTTTCGCGAGTTTTAATAAGCCGTTCGTTCAGCCTTTTGTCAGCAATATCCTTCTAAGACAGCAGCGACTCAACAGCCAATGCAGCTGCAAATTTTTTGGTGCACTTCGGTCTTGAAAAGGCACCTCATAAAAAAACCATATGATGTTCGGAGAGGCCGTAAAACTGCAGTTTCCTCCATTTGTGAATCAAAAACAAGGCCCTCACCATACATTGGAGGAGGAATACGGCCAGACATCTAATGAAGAATACTTCGCCTTACGAGGATGCTCTTAAATTACGCTGACATGCCAGTTTTAATGTTATAACTAAATTTCCTAAGCTCAAAAGCCACTTCTCTTAGTGTTTCTTGAGTTGAAGGAGCCGAATTTAAACCAGCTCTTACTATGGTCAATTTTAAACTTCCAAAACCGAAGAGCTGCTAAAGAGCCTCAGAACTCATCTAAGTTCGTTTAAATTGTTTTCTATTTTTTACCTTTTCATACACAATTATTGAAGTGGCCTGCAATAAATTTATTTACTTACCCCCCACCTACAAGAACCATTGTTTGCCGTCAGACAGCCACGTGCGTGTTTCAATACTTTTCAATGTTACATATCATCAATAGTGCGCACTTTTGAACCTATCCCTGCGCATCCATTGGCATTTTCAATAAACTTGTCTACTTGCATATTCTACATTGATCATTTGAAGATAAAAGTGCCCATGCCTGTCAAACCATACGAATTCGGGGTTTGGGTAAAAGAGTAAAGACCAGTCGACTACTATCCACATTTAGTTTGTACGCAGTTGCTGGTGACAACGGGTATTTGTAACAGAATCATTGTTGTTGGCTCATCTGCATAGAATAGTCACGCATATGTGTAATGCGTTGGATGGGTTAAAGTGGATGCGTCACGCATACATTTCCGCACCGGAAGGAAGAGCGTCGAGCAACAAATGCTTTTAGTAATTGCAAATGTATAGTACAAATAACTTTTTGAGGATGTCTAGACGACAGTGGCGGCTGCTGACATGACATGGTAAAATGGTTTTCCTCCCCCCAACGAACTATTTATGCTTTCATTTTTATGGAGGCTTATGGGTTTTTTTGTGCTACTCACGGAGATGAGGGTTTTGCAATGAAAAAATCATGAATGCCCTCACACCAAAATCGACTGTTGTTAATGTGTTCTGGCGGCAATTGTTGTCAGGCTTTGGCTAAGTAGTTGTTGTTAGTGATGGGTTTTGTGCTATTACTTGTGAACTTTATGGAGTTCGGGCTATCCAAAGGAATGACGCGTTGCGTGCAACCCTCGTTGGCGTCGATGCTGCTGCGTTTACTTTTATACCCGCGCACTTGTGTCCTAGGGTTTTTCTATTTACTCAATGTAGTTTGGTATTGAAAATGGGCGAGATTGGTTCCTAATTTTTTTTTGTTTTGATGGGTGAGGCCAAAATGCCTTCGCAATTACAGCGACCGTCGTCTACTGTGTCGAGTGGTGGGGCCAGTAAAACGATCCCTCCTCTCCTTCTGGGAAGACAACCTTCCCGGAACTGGTTTCTATATTACTTCGGGAGGGCCCAGAACGGCATACATAAAGGACCAATTCTATTCACCCACGTCTGGGTCAAACATATTTGTAGCCAGATTTCATGCTATACGCTCGTCTTCTTGTAACTCTATCTGTGCGGCTTCGCTTTGCTGCACTGTGTCGAGGTGGTCAATCTTTTTTTCCGTAGTACGTTCTCGATGTATTTCTTTACCGCGTTGCATCTGTTACAACTAAAAAACGTGTGTTCAGCGTCATCGCTTAGCGCTTCGCTGTATATGCACTTGGAATCGGTTACCTTGCGCATGCGGTATAGGTATTTCCAGAAGTATCCGTGGCCCGGGAGGAACTGAGTTAAGAAGTAGTTCACTTGTCCGAAATTTCATTCGACCCATTTGTCAATTGATGGAATAAGTTTTGGCGTCCATCTGCCAGCTAGTGACGACGTGTTTCTTCTTGGAGTCCCACGCATCCATTCGTTCCTGGACCTTGAGGTCGACGGGTATCTGCCCGCTGATCATGCAAATTGCTGCTCCTAAAACAGTGCGGTAGGCTGAGCCAACTCTGAGTGGCGCTGTTCGTTGCACATCCTCCAGTGCTTTGCGCTTCGCTTTGCAGTTTAGCACAATTCCCCATACTTCGCTGCCGTGAAGGAGAATTGAGTTTGTAGTCGCCATAATTTATATCTTCTGGCATTTCTATGCTCAATATCTCATCGCAGCTCAGATTCCAGAGATCGGGGCCAAGCATAGATCCTTGAGCTGCGCCAGACGTTATCGCTTTTGTTTTCTGACCATCTGGTATGACGTACAGCAGTTCACGCTAACTCAGGTAGCTGTGGAGAATTCTTCGCAGGTATGCATGTATTCGAAACCTTTCTTGTATTGCCTTTATAATGTCTATCCATCGTAAGCTGTTAAAGGCGTTTCGTACATCAAGCGTTGCCAGGACGGTGACGAGACGCGGGTAATGAAGTCTGCGTTGAGTGCTATTTACCACCTACTCTATTGCGCCAAGGGTTGATTTCCCGCGTTGGTAGCTTTTTTACTTTGCTGATAATCCTCCTGCACTTTTAACAGACTCTGCAAGTTTGCGTCGTATGAGCTTGTAAAGCAATTTTCCGGCGTTGTCCAGCATGCAAAGCGGACGCCAAGCTGACGGTTGCACTTTGTCACCCTTACTCTTACTGATCAGCATTAGTTTCTGTATTCTCCACAGCTTAGGGAAGATGCTTTGAGCAATGCATGCATTATAAACATCGAGCATCACATCCGGTCGGCTTTCAGCCACATGTTCTTAGTTCAGCCACATTGGTTCTTAATCACGTCCACCTGTTTTATGACAGTAATTTTCAACAAATGAAAAAGTCATACAGGGTTGCCTATATTCGATGGACCCGACGGATTTCGATGACTCTTTGGGCCCATTCCAATCGACGAGGCTTGTCCGCAGGCAACAATCTTTGCGTCAATTGAATCGTATACGGGAATAAATGCAAATCAAGGCGGATAATTCGATGTAAAGTGGTCCGAGCAATGCGCAACTGCTGAGAACTGCGATTTTGGAATGTCCTTGGCGACGTCTCAACACTAGCCCATGCAAGAGCAATATTGGCATTCGATCGCCTTGGTCGCATCACCAGTCGAAAAACCTTTTGTACAAACGTTTAATGATGTTCTTAGAAGGTGCACTTTTCACATTATTTAATTTTTTATACGCACGTTGAGTTTTCACAATTGACTTCTTTTGTTGAATGTAAATTTCAACAATTTGTGAGCGCTCGTGACGTGTACTGTTCCATGGTAAAAATCAGCTCAGACTGACGCTTCCAACGCGGTATGTCATTAAGCGATCTGACGTCTCTGTCAAAAGATACAGGGTTGCCAGATGGGTCCGTCGAATATTGGCAACCCTGTATATGTATCTATAATGAGCGAAGAAAAATTACTCAAATTTGATGAATGATGATAATTGTATGACGAAAGGTTTCGGCAAAGCAAAAGTGATTTCATCTAAGAACATGAAGAACTTCTGCAGCTCCCACTTGCCCAGCTACCCACGGATTGTATCACTAAAGCTATTAAATTCGAAAAGAAGTTCAGAAACGAACTGGAGGGACGGCACTGTCATTCTGTAAGGCTAAGTTCTCATTGGTACTTGAGCGTATCGAGAAACTCTATTTGTTGGGAATGCACAATCGCATCCGGCTAATTTGGGTCCCAGGGCATAGGAGTATAACTGAGAACGAAGTAGCGGATGCATTGGTAAGGGAGACTACGGCCTCGTTATTAATAAGACCCGGCACTTTCCTTGCTATGGGATAACACACCATCAAGCTTAGGAGTGAAGAGCTAAGGCTAAGGGAGGTTAGGTGACGTCAAACTATGGGGCTATGCCAAGCGAAATCCTAACTGTGAAGGAGTACAATCAAAAGAGCTTTAGGAAACTCATAAGCCTTCCTAAACTGAGAAGGCGCACTGATAATCTCACAGGTCATTTCAGATTGCGCACTCATCCACACAGGATTTCTCTATGGTCTAGTGACTCCTGTCGTTTCTGTAACCAATCCAAGGATACTCCATTGCACCTTCTCCTTGAATGCAGCGCTACAGCGCGGACAAGGTTGAGATATCTCGGCCAATTGCAGCCAGATGAAAGGCAAATGCGCTCAGTCCTACCCAACTCTACCTTAAGTTCAATATGTGAAATGGTCTTGAATGAGGTACTCGGAAGAGTGAAGGGCACAACAAATCACGAGGTCGAAGTGCAAACCTCAAATCAATCTGTTCAATTATCTGCTCGTCCCCTCATTTAAATCCAGTATAATTATTAGTGAGATTGGTTGAAAAGCATGCCCACTTTTTAATGCTAAAACTACATTTCTGTCCAACCCGCCGAGGTCACAAGCTGCACCTCTCTATTGCCTAGTTGCTTGTTTGCCCACAAAAGTTAAGAGCCAGACAAATTAAATTTTCCCACAATGTGCGCGGGTATAGTTGCTCAGTTCGTTCCGTGTCGAATTTAGTCTTCTTTATTTGTTATATTTAAATTTTTAGATTGTTGCAGCATTAACATTAATGCAGGGAAGACATGCTGCTACCGGATGTTGCATAGTTAATGTTTGCGGCAGGGTAGCAAAAGTATCCACTCACAGACGCCAACTTACAATTTAATATCGAATTAAGTGGAGTTTCTTTTTTTCTGTACTTTTTTCTTTTTCTTTTGTTGCTCATTTTGATTGATTTCTGCAGCGCAATTTTGTTTACGCAGCAACACTCATTCGGTTGTTAGAGGAGTATGACCATTTTTATAAGAAAAAAATAGTGCAACTTTGCTAGCAGTTTTTATTCTTTCGTTTAGTGAGTTTTAAAAAAATCGATATCAAAAAAATTTAAGAGTCATCAAAATCAATGAGCGGCCACTGCTGATTTGTGTAATTATTTGTGCAAGAAACTAGTCGGCATATAAATAGTTGAAGGAATGTCTACTCAATCTATAGAAAGTTTATCTTGCAAAGGAGAATATTCTTAGTTTTGCAAAATTTACTTATGAAAGGAAGGCTTCATGAATCGACTGAAGTCATTCAAGCCGCTGTATAAAAGCCTGATAAATAAATTTCCGAAAAAGGGCGTAGATGGCTAACCAGCTCCTTGAATAATTGAAAAAATCATAAAAAATTTGATAACGAAATAAAGGACAAACATTTGAAGTAATAAAAAAATAAAAAAGTAAAAATTAGAAAATTTAAAACAAAGATACCCACTGCTGGTTGATATTTATAAAAAGTTGACTCTTTCAGTTTGAGTGGAGGCTGTACAAGACTCTCTTTACTGAGTTTACTGTACTGCTAAACGAACGGGTAACTTAGAAGTGAATACAATCAGTCGTACGTTTATATTTGTGATCCTTAGTTTCTGTCTCAGATTTTTTGCTAACCGCCCTGGGATCCTTCAATAAAGTGTTGCATGAGCAACATCTTAGCGATGCGGCGGGTAATGCTTGGCAGCGGAATAGAAGTTTGCGGAAATATGCGAGCGTCCGTTGTTTCAGGTCTGGTTTCAACCTGTACATCTGCATGACTAGAAAGAGCTTCTCCAAAACTTTTTGCTTAAAAAACCCATGAAGTCTACTGGGCGAGTCATTGTAAAATAATGCGCAGTACTTCTACGCGTAATTTCTAGGTATCTCCGGGAATCGAAATAGATACAGAGAACTTAACTATGAGATTAGACGCAAAATACGTGATGCAAAGATTGATTGGATTAACAGCCAGTGTGAAGAAATTGAAAGACTACAAAAACTGCATGACGATTTCAATCTTCACAAGAAACTTAAGGGTACCCGGTAGTCTAGAGCACGAAAATTTCACCTATTTTCACGATTTTTTTTTTGCCATTCAAAATTTAAAAAACGATGTTTCAACTTTTCGGGCTTATTAGTACGTTTATTGAACATACAAAAAAATTTTTGTTTTACTTTTGAAACAATATTTATTATTATAAAAATGCCGCTGAAGATGACCCTCTCGAAAAATCGAACCCGAACGGCGTAGATGATTTCGAGACTTCTACTCAACTGAAACACAAAATTCAAGAAGATTCTTAATCAGAAAGAGTGCAGTTATGGTCGGAACTAGAACAAATCGAAAAAATTAAAAATTGACAAAATGATGCACTTTTGAAAAAAAAATCGTAAAATCGGGATTTTTAGTTTAAAAAATAGGAAATTATTTAAATAAAATTATGATTCTAGTTCGGACGATAGCGATACATGTTGTGAACAACATACCCAAATTTCAAGTGATTCGGTTGAATAATTTTTTGTTTTCATCCCCGCCGTGCCGAAAAAAGTCGTTTCGAGATCAATGAGTTTAAAGTTTGAGGTACAGAAGCGCGCGAACCGCTCTCTACCTAGTTAATGGGCTGTAGAAGCTATAATATTGGGAACTTCCGCATGAAAATTTCACAGTATATTCTAAAGATACTATACTTTCGAAAAATCGAAAAAACACAAAATCGATTTTTTGAAATTTCTATGCCACCAGGTCCCCTTACAGAAACTGCCGGAATTTATCGCAAAACTATGTCTAATTTTTTATTGGATGACAATAATGAAGTTGTGTTAGGTCTTTGTGAGAAGAAAAAAGTCTCGCAAGAATACATTTATTCCCTTTTCTCGGACACTAATAGATCGGCGTATCAGTCAGCACCTATTGAGAATTTATCAGGACCTGTTATAACAAAAGACGAAATAAAAAACGCCATAAAAAGATCCAAGGATAGTAAGGCAACAGGTCCAGATGAGCTTCCTTCTGAAATCCTGAAATTAATAAATGACGAAAATATAGAAATCCTCGAAATAATTTTAAACTGTATTTACGACACGGGAAAATACCCACAAGGCTGGCTTAGATCTACCTTTATTGCGCTACCAAAGAAAAAATGTGCAAAGAAATGTTGCGATCACAGACTTATAAGCTTGATGAGTCATTCATTAAATTTTTTTTGAAAATTATTCATAAAAGAATTTACAAGAAGTGCGAATCAGCAATGGGAGAAACACAATTCGGATTTTAAGAAGGCATGGGCACACGTGAATCGCTATTTTGTATTCAAGTATTTGTTGAAAATTGCAGAGACGTCCAAAAAGATGTGTTTATGTGTTTCATAGATTATCAAAAAGCGTTTAACACCGTTCAGCATGATAAGCTCATTGAGATTCAATGTACCTATACGCAATCTTTATTGGCAGCAAACTGCAGAAGTTAACATAAACAACGAAACTACAGACGCTATAGCTATTCTAAGAGGGGTTAGACAAGGAAGTAGAGAATACACCATTACTATTTAACATCTACTCCGAAAGAATCTTTCAAGAAGCACTCCAAGGGTTAGAAACTGGCATTAAAGTAAATGGGACAAACAACAACATCAGATACGCTGACGACACAACTCTCTTATGAGACAGTCTAAGTGGGACTGCAGGAGCTAGTCAATGTTGTTACGCGTTACAGTAGAAACTTCGGTTTAGAAATCAATATTAATAAAACTAAATATAAAAATATCTGCCGTTCGGAGTCGGCTTGAAACTGTAGGTCCCTCCATTTGTGGAACAACATCAACACGCACACCACAAATAGGAGGAGGAGCTCGGCCAAACACCTAACAGAAGTGTACGCGCCAATTATTTATTTTTTTTAAATATATGATTGTCAACAGAAAAAACACCTATGTTGACACAAGCTTAACAATTAATGAAATGCTCATAGAAAGAGTAAAAAATTTCAAATACTTAGTGTTGACGACGGCAGTTTGACGCGGCTGAGTTCCCTTTTATCTAGCTCTGGTGCAGTAAATAAGGAATCGTTTACTCGTATTTACTGTTTGGAAAGGCTGAAAACTTTATTTTATTTATTAATAAGTTTACAAAAGATTACAATAGATATGTGAAAATAATTTATGTTATATGTTCCTTACAATCGTTTATACGCGCGTCCATGCGCTTTCGCCAACATCTAGAATCGAAAAGAAAGCTTGCTTCTCTTTGACAGCAGTTGATTGGCGAATGAGAAAAACAGAGAGGTGAGAAAATGCGAAATGGGTTGCCAAAGTAACCTTTCGCAACACTTAGGTTGCTGGATTAACGAAAATTGGACTTCTTCAAAAGAAATAAAAGCTCGAATTGAAATTTCTAGGGCTGCATTCCATAAGTACAAAACGGTTCTTAATAATCATGACTTCAATACTAAATTAAAATTCGATTCTTTAAATGTTACGTGCTGTCTGTACTTCTGTATGCTATGGAGATATGGACTATTAAAACCACTGAAATGAATAAAATAGCAGCATTTGAAATGTGGACATATAGAAGAATTCTAAGAATACCATGGACAGATAGCGTAACAAATGCTGAAGTATTGCGTAGAATTCAACATGATCGACAATTACTAACCACTATAAAAAGAAGAAAAGCTGCGTATTTGGGTCATATTATGAGAAACGACAAATGTCATGTTCTTGAACTAATCCTGCAAGGAAAAATAGAAGACAAACGAGGCATATGCAGAAAACAACTATCCTGGCTGAAAAATATAAGACATTGGACTGGAATCGGCAATGTAGAAACTTTATTGGAGACAGCGAGAAATGGAGAACTTTATTATGAAATTATAACAAATTTTTATTAAACGTAAAATATTTTTGTAATTCGATATTTTATTGTAATATTTACTGTATAAATTGTATGATCGCCTATATTCGGAATCGAATTGGCAAGTAAAGAAGAAGAATTCTTTAGTTTTTCAGTGTTTTTATTATTTTATTGCATTAATTATTTAGTGCACTCTGCACTACCCTACCGTGCATGTACTTCGTATGGCAGATAATTCGAGACATATCAGTGAAAAAAAAATTTCAAAAACTTACAATATTTTGTAGCGATTTGCAACTTACACGTTGTTAGACTAAAATTGAATGCGTTACAAAACTGCATTCTCAGAAAAATCCCGTAATTTCTGGTTAAAAAATTTAAAGTTACTTGAGAATTTTTAATTTTTTTTACGAAATTTAATGTTTTTCATTATATGGTTTTTGTTGTTGTGTAAACTATTTATATTTTGATTAGGAGAGAAATGTTAGGCGTACGAATTAATTAACGTCAACTTAACCTGAAATGGTGCTTAGCAACGCGGGGTAAAACATTTCCGACAAAAGAGCCAAAAAGCAAAATTTTATTTACTAACAATAAGAATCAACATTTAAATTAATTTGAATTTCTTGACGTTGTGCCCAAACAAATTCATAACGAAATAATTTTTTATTAAATATATCAAGACTAGAAGCTATAAAGCTCCTCTATGTTATATTCTATTATTTTTATAAAATCTAAAATTGCAAACTAAGAACGCAGCTGCTAAACTGTATGATCTGTTGTTTGTGAGGTGCAGAGGTATCTTTTCTATAAAATATTCGTCTTATTAGTTTTCGTTTTACTCTCAATTAGGTTTATTCTCAAAAAAACACCCCTCATATATTTTTAAATTTACACAGGTTTCGGCACTCGAAGTGCAACCAATTAAAAATACTATAAATTTAGTTTGGAAAATTACTTTTATTCAATTCAAAGTTTAAAATGTGTGAAAATAATGCAAAGTTAAGAATCAATTTACTTTTGCTCGATATGAGCACCTTTTGCCTTGACTATGGCCTTGAGACGGTCCAGGAACGAATCGCAAGCTGCCCGAATGAGACTTGCAGGTATTTTGGCCCACTCGCGGACAGTGGCTTTTTTCAGCGCCAAAATACTGGTGAATCTTTTAGTTCGGACCTTGCACTCCAAAATAGGCCAAAGACAATAGCCCATCGCGTCTGCTGAATTTGAAAGCCATTGTGTAGACGTTATGAAGTTCGGAACGCAGTGTTGTAACCATTCTTGGTTCACTCGAGCTTTGTTAGACTGTCGAAACGTCCACGGTCTGCCAGCGAAATGTTTGTCTGCCCACGGCTTCTAAGCAACCTCCAGAATACTTTCCCGATAATATTTCGCATTTACCTTGACGCCAGGCTCAATAAAGAGAGCGCCTATCTGCGGTGATAGCGGCCCAAACCATTATCTGTGCGATGAGTTTAATTCTCGTGTGAACGGTCGGTCAAATAAACCCTATCGCTCTGAGAGTTACGAATTGCTTAATTTGAAAAATTTTCTCGTCAAAAAACACAATGTTCGGAGATTGAAAGCTTTCGTCCAAGCGAATCAACTCCTTCGCTCTTTCAAGTCTGATTTGTTGCTGTTTTGGTGTGAGATCATGCGAATTTTGGATCTTGTAAGGCTTGACTTTGAGATCACTTTTCAGTGTGCGGTGGATTCTACGCTCAGATATTTTCAGTTCTTGCGCCATTTGATTGGCACTTAGTCGGGAATTTCGCTCAAGTCGCTTCTTTACTTTTGAACCATTTCACATGACGTTGCAGTCTTTTGATGACCACCTCCATGACTACCAGTAAACTGCATGACATTCAGGGCATCGTTGAATAAATTTGTTACGAGTTTTTATTGCCCAAAAAATTTTCAAAATTAAACTCAAAAGAAACAACCGCTTTTATATTACTTTTTCCTAAAAAAATAAATAAATTAATAAAATGAGAGTAAATGTAATGAAAAAATTGTTTCTCTCTTTTGTTTTTTTGTTTTTGTGTTTTAAGAAATTTTCTTGCATGTGATTGCAAAACACCTTTGAACCGAAACAAGTGCCTGACTCGTATTCGTTGATGACAACCTCGCAATACTTGAGCTATTCTCCTTTTGCACCTTCCAGCACAACCTAAATGCTGGTTTGTTTAAAGGGAATTTTTTAACAAATCTGTAAAAAATAGTAGAATAGTAAAACTGCATATTTTAGCAATTAAGAACTTTTTTAGAAAGTTCCTTTCTCTTCCAAAAGACTAAAAGCATTTGTCAATATTTTCTGCTGTGTTTGAGGTTTTTCGGTTTTCTCCGCCTTTTCTTCAATAACATTATTGACTCACATTTACCAATAGAAATCATTGGTTACTCGCAAAGCAAGCAAAATCATTGCAAAATAACGCTAAAGAAAATATTTTTTTCAGCTAAAATTTGTTTCTTTATTTCATGCCAGCTGGTGTCGAAAAATCAAAAATTTGGTATTTGAGTTTGGCAGCACATGGGTTTGAGTTCACTTGGATTCAGTTATAAATAAATAGATAAATAATTGGCGCGCACACTTCTATAAGATGTTTGGCCGAGCTCCTCCTCCTATTTGTGACGTGCATCGTATGTTGTTTCACGAATGGCGGAACCTACAGTTTTAAGCCGACTCCGAACGGCAAGTGGTTTTTATGAGTGGCTTTTTGATGGCAGACATACGCTTCAAAGCTTACCATTGCCTGCTTAGTGGCGACTGCTATTAGAAAACCTTTTTTCTTTCATTTTGCTATTTCGTGCACGCAGATTTAAACCTACGCGCTTCCAAATCGTATTCACGCATCAATCCATTCGGCTGCGGTGGCTGCTTGGATTCAGTTATTGTGGATGGTTCGTTACTTTTCTACGGAGTACTAAGTAAATGCTTAGTAATAGAAACATTACAGTTAAACTGCATCAAATGCTTTCTATTTTTTCTGCCTGAAATAAGGCATATTCCATGCCTCGAGTTGTGAGGCTTTGAAGTCGCTGTTTCAAAAACCATGTAAAGCAAGTCATAAATTAAAATCGGAAATAATTTTTCGATGTGAAAAAAAATATATATCCAGCTAATCCGCTTACAATACATGAGTGCTCACACAAAGTAAATTTTGCAGCTTTTAAGCTACTTTTTTCAGCAGCTGGAACTTCCAGATTTCGATGCCTCACAAAATCTTGTATTTCATCCCTTGCGCCCGACAAACTAAAAACTAAAAATATACAGATTTTAATATCTTGCGCGAATTCCATGCCTCGTGCGGTTTTTGGCAGAGGGAGTGCAACCGTTGTGGTTTTATTATTATTATTAATATATCAAAGAACAAAAAAAAAATGTTAAACAAAAACATTTCAAATATTCCTCACACAAAGCAGCTAAGTTTTCGTTGCATCTGACTATCCGCAAAATTCTATGCGAAGCAGTTTTCATTTTGGGCAAAATGGACAATGGAATGCATGTAAATGAAAATATGAAGTAGCGAAGTAGCATCAGCGTATGTGTACACCTCCAGTGTGCGCGTGTGTGTGTTTGGCTATTTTTACCATATCGTAGGTTACCCTATTTCTTGTTCTGGCATATTTGAATTGTCGAACTTCCCCGCCACAAAAGCGAGCGAATGCATTTTCTTTTTGCACATTTCAAATTTCATATTGTTTAACAACGTGGCAGCTACCCCTTGCTCCTCGGCCACACACACCACCGCTTACGTAGACAATCAATTTACAAGCATTGAATGATGGCTACTGGCTATCAAAAAGCATCAGCAGCATCATCACCAATATCAACAATATAGAGACAAGCGCACAAGTAGCAGAAGCAGCAGGAGCAGCCACTCGCTTGTTCCAATACACGCCGCTCTGTGCATATACGAGTATTGCAGCTGCCCAACAGTGCGTATACGTAATATGAAATTTTTATTCATACGTTTTGCTCGCCACCAGCCTGCTTTTGCAGTTTGGTAAAATTTAACTACTTTTGATATTCGCGCACAGTTTTGTTTGTTTTCAATTTCGTCTCACTGTATACATATGCATATATGTACATACACGCACACAGATGTACTCTTATTCAACGCTCCTCTCTCCGTTGCACTCCCATTGTGCTCCCATTCTATAAATGTGAATGCATGTAGGCACAATTTAATTTCGTTCGGCAAATAGCAATTCAACATAAGAAGCGAGCAACCATCATATTTTTGTGGTGCAAACATTGGTACTGCGTTGCTTCGTTTTCAGTGTTTTTTTCGGTTTTGAGTTTTTTGTTTTCTTTGTTTTTTTGGTTTCGGTATTGGAAGTGGGACTGTTTTTGTGCTTATGTTATTTTTAGTCTTACCTAAACAATAAAACTTGAGCTTATACCCCATAACGAACAATTCGAATAGTTTTCCTGTGAATTTTACATAGTTTTCAATTGATACGCAGCTGTAATGGCAGGCAATGCTTGCAGAAATGTTTCATCAAAATACCTGCAAAGGCTGCTTCAAGCCTGGTGTACAATTTTGCTCCCCAGCTATAGAATACTTGAGCAGAAAGTTTTTCAAAATAGTGAGTGATGAGAAAAAAAAAATTTTTAAATAGAACCATCCAAAATTTTGTCATAAAGAGTGGTTAAGTTTTAAGGGCCGGTGTTGATTTTGAATAAAATACAATTTGCTTTGGTATGGCTCAATTACGTGTAGAACAAAGTATTGGCCAAATAGCCACCGCAGCTTCGGCGGCACACCTCCATCCGATGGTCCAAATTTTCGATGACGCTGAGGCATATTTGAGGTTCTATGCCGTTAATGTGCCGAATTATATCATCCTTTAGCTCTTGAATTGTTGCTGGCTTATTGACGTAACCCTTTTCTTTCAAATAACCCCAAAGAAAGAAGTCCAACGGTGTCAAATCACATGATCTTGGCGGCCAATTGACATCGCCGCGACGTGAGATTATTCGGCCATCAAATTTTTCGCGCAAAAGAGCCATTGTTTCGTTAGCTGTGTGACAAGTGGCACCGTCCTGTTGAAACCACATATCGTCCACATCCATATCTTCCAATTCGGGCCATAAAAAGTTCGTTATCATCTCACGATAGCGAACACTATTCACAGTAACTGTCTGACCGGCCTCATTTTGGAAAAAATACGGCCCAATGATGCCGCCGGCCCATAAACCGCACCAAACAGTCACTCTTTGTGGGTGCATTGGTTTTTCGGCAATCACTCTTGGATTATCATTCGCCCAAATGCGGCAATTCTGCTTATTAACGAATCCACTGAGGTGAAAATGTGCCTCATCACTGAAGATGATTTTCCGAAGTGCGCGATATTCATTTTGATTTGAACGCGCCGTTTTCATAAGCCTGAACAACTTTATCGCGTTGCTCGATTATGTATCTTTCCATGGTTCAAATTGAATTCGTCTGAAATTGAAAAAAGTCAAATGAAATGCAGAAGAAAACTTGACGTTTAGGTGTGGTTCACATTCAACATCGGCCCTTGAAATTATTTATTTTCATACTGACTAGGGCTTATAGCAATATCGTGGCAAATAATTCTTCAAAAAAAAAAAGAAGCTTATTTGACTCAAAGGTGAAATTGACTATTCACACCTAATAGCTAACTTATTTTAGCATACATTTTTATGCATAAATTTGGTATCTTATTAATTTCTACCACACATATCTATTCCATGTCTTATCTGGTGGCGAAGTTTCTGTTATTTTATAAGAAGTTTGGTTGCTATGCTCCTTGCGGTTTCAGCAAACGTTACTGTAAAAAATTTAGGAGCTTATTACAAATTTAAATTTATAGCGAATGTGGCAAGTACGTTAAAAAAGAAGTCAAAATTTTAATGAAGCCTTTCCGACTACTTCAAGCCCGGCATTAGATGCTCTGTCAAGCCTACCACCACTTGATGTTTTTATCCAAGGAGACGCTTTGAAGGCCATTTGCGAAACAAAATGGGAATTGATGCAGTTCCTGTCCGGCATTGTATAACAGAGTAGGCATGAATTTGATCCAACTATTCCCTCCGTGCCCTTTGACACCATATCATCAGGAGTCGTACTTGAAAAGAGATACAGTGGGGTGCTGCCAGAGGCTCAGTTATAGTCAAACTCTGAAAATGAGTCCAACAAACATTGCTTTCGCATTTTCACGGACGTCTCTAGAGCCGAGCTTTGTTCTGGCTCTGGTATCTACATGGAATTCAGCGGGACAAAACTACACTTTGCTCTTGGAATGTACGTATCTGTGTTTCAAACGGAGGTATGCTGTTCAAGAAGCAGTGTACTTTGTTGTGAAAAACAGGTGTAGGGGCAGATCTGCAGATCATGAGCAAAGCTACGCTTATGGACTTAGACAGCCCTCCAACCACTTCAAGCGTAGTTGAGTCGGTAAATCCAGGTTGAACAATGTTGGTAGACATAATATCTTGATGCTAACATGGGTTCCGGAACACGTGGGTATCGCGGATAATGAGACCTCTGACTCTTTAACTAGGTATCTGAGACCAACTCTCTTCTGCAGCCATCAAAGCCACGGTTAGCAGAAGAGCTACTTCAACCCACGAGCGAGCTTGGCAATATGAGAGAGATTGCTCATGTTACCTTTCATGTCCGACCGACTGTTGTAGATCTCCATGTCATTACGCAGTAGATTGGGATGATGACGGGCCACTTTCAATGGGCGAAGTACTTGGAAATGGTGCGCACCCTGCCCTGCACGTGGAGTGGAGGATGAGACGGCAAACCATTTTCTGTGTATCTGCCAGCCTTAGCTCGGGCCCGGCTTGAGGTCTTTGACACTGATGTGTTACGAAGCTACCACCTTGGCTTTTTGGCACCACAAGATCTACTCAGATTTCTTCGGATATCGGGTAGATTTTAAGAAACTTAAAAAGGGAACCCAAGTGCTGTACAATGAACTTAATATTGGTTGAGAGCTGTACTTGCTAGTTGCCTCCACAAAAGGAAACACAAAAAAATCAATGCAGAACTGTTAAAATATTGTAAGAAAAATATTGAAGTATTACGGCTTGAAGACGATACCTACCGCATTCGATACAACGACGAGTTAGACACACTTATCAGTGGTGCAAATGTAATCAGGTACATCAAAGCGCAAATAATTCGATGGTACAGTTACATCCCACGAATGAGCAATGATAGAGCTACAAAAAGGATCTTCGAAACAAGTCCACAAGGCGACAGAAGAAGAGGCTAGCCGGGAAAACTATGCAGAAATTACATTGAAGGCGACTTTGGAGCCATGGGCATATCTGATATCAAACGAAAAGCTGATGACCGAGTGGTGTGGTGGCGAATTGTAACGGAAGCTATGGCTTACTCCGAACTATGGTGCTAAGATAATGACGATAATGACGATGAGCATACCATATTTCACTCCGACAATTCTGAGAATTCTCCTCTTTTCTCAAGATAATTGATTTGCTTGCTTTCAAAAAGCTAAACCCAGCCTAGGCTGTTGTGGCACAAAATGATTGCAGTCACTACAGTTTAGCTAAACGAGGTCGTGTATGTAGTTCAATGATTGCTGGTTACAAATATATGTATATATATAGAATTATAAATTTCTCTATGCATGGCCCACACATAGAAACATACGTATCCTTTCATAATTGACATTTCAATATAATTACCAATAAGATAGCATTTGCATATGACGCTGTGTATCTATCATTTTATGTCTCTATGTCTCT
>JAYXIM010002663.1:0-62879 GCA_037575425.1 Anastrepha fraterculus
GCTTTGGTTCGTCAGTTTGGATTAGGTAAGCTTGGGTTATAATGAGTTTTGATATGTTAGAAGTATTCATAGTTATGTAAACTTATTGCTGTCTTTCAAAATTAGCCACAATGAGCAGTAAAGCACTATCGGTCATGCGGTATTCTCTCGCAGTCTCGGTTCAGCTGGATTTTTAAAAATGTGGGAAAAAAACTTGTTTAAAAAAATCGTAACTTTTACAGTTTTCAATGTATGAAGATGAAAAATAGCTTATTTCGAGCACATTTTATTGGATTTTAAAAATATGTATATAAAAGGTTTTTCAATTGGCGCGGGTCGATTTTGGCGCCCTGTGGCAGCCATTTTGTTTTGGTGACATCTGTCAAATCTTTTGTTTATTATTCAGTTGTTTATGCCAAATCATCATGGCAAGTTACACGATTGAACAGCACGATGAGTGTTCATTAACGCAAACGTTGCGCGCATTGCGCCCATTTTTCGGTAGACGTGGTGGCCCTTCAAAGTCGACTCTTCAACGTTTGGTGGCCAAGTTTGAAACGACCGGGTCAGTAAATAATCAGCCAACACCCGTACGTTCAAAGAACGCAAGATCAGCCGAGAACATTGCCGCGGTCCGTGAAAGTGTACTGCAGAACCCGAGGCAGTCTATTCCTCGCCGTGCACAAGAACTTGGCCTTTCGCAGACTTCAACTTGGCGAATTTTGCGTCGGGACTTGGGCCTACACCCGTACAAGATCCAACTGACCCAGGAGCCCAAAGTTGATGACCATAGACAACGCCGTTTGTTCGCTGACTGGGCTTCGAATCGTTTGGAAGAGAACCCCAGTTTTGGGCGAAAAATCATCTTTAGTGACGAGGCGCATTTTTGGATGAATGGCTGTGTTAACAAACAAAATTGCCGTATATGGGACGACACCAATCCACACGAGGTTCACCAGGTGATAATGCATCCTCAAAAAGTTACCGTTTGGTGTGGATTTTGGGCCAGCGGCGTCATTGGTCCGTACTTTTTTGAAAACGACCTTGGTGAGGCGGTCATCGTCAACAGCGAGCGCTACACAACGATGATAACCAATTTCTTATGGCCCATATTGAACCATATGGACCTAGACGACATGTGGTTCCAGCAGGACGGCGCTACGTGCCACATAGAAAACGCCACGATTGACGATTTCAACATCTACCCGCCCTTATTGAAAAACCCTTTATTTGTGGTGCCCGTTGGAGAATAGTTGCCAAAAAATTGCACCTCATTGAGAAAACGTGGAAAAATTGCACAAATCAGAGTTTGTTCTTGCAAATTTCTTTTGAACGTCAATCGTACACTCCCCTTCCTAAGACCATATTGAAATAAGAATTCGGTTGAAAAATGGGTTAGTTATGTATTTTTACTTCATCAAAAACACCATAAATTGGTTTTTTAACAGTAAATCAAAACTTTAACTTTGAGGGTGTTTTGAATTTTCTGAACACAGTTTTGTGTTGTACTGGTCTTTACCTAAAACGTGCGCTATATCACTTCAAGAGTTTTCTCGATTGTTTTTATTTTTTAGCACCGTGTTGTTATTATTATTTTTTAATTACTCTAAGACAAGTGCTTGGAGTTTTTCCTGTTAAATACTACCAATCTTTTAATGGAGAGACTGACACAATATTCCGTAATTTGCGACAAACATCTACGAAAAATTCTTTAAATTTCTTTAGTAAACATTTTTTTATTCATCTTCCATTTTCATTTTTGCCAATCTCGAGCTTTTGAATTCTTTTTAATTATGTCAAAATAAAAACCTGAAATTTTGTTTTAAGATTGCCTACCTTTTTTGTGGAGAGAAAGATAGGATTTTTCATTAATTTGCGAAAAACGAACTAAAAAAAAATCTAAAAATTCTAAAAATTTTCTTTGGTACAACTTTTTTTAAATTTTTTAAATTTCGGTCTTTTGATTTTGTTTTAAAATTATGTGAAAATAAAAGATGATGAATCTTGCTTTAGAATTATGTCTATCTTTTCCAGGCACAGATGGAATGGTTTGCGTACTTTTCGATAAAAGCTAAACAAAAATTTCAAAACGAAATTTTTCGGAAAAACTAAAATTTTGTTATTAAGTTTTTCTAAACTTTTTTTTAATTTTTTCCAAATTTCTACCCACACACTTTTTTTAATTATGCTAAAATAAAAGCATGACATTTTTCCTTTCAAGTCCTACCTATCTTTCTGCTGAAAATCAAATAGAATTATTCCTTAATTTAAAAAAAAAGCTTTAAAGAATTCAAAAAATTTAGATACGATTTAAAGATTTTATTAAAGATAGGACTTTTCCTTAATATCAAAAAACAAACTTAAAAAGATTCAAAAATATTTCTTTGTTAAACATTTTTTATTTGTTTTATATTTTTTGTTTAATTTCTTTTTTTACAATTTTTTTTTTATTTTTCCAAATTTCCACCATTAAAAATTTTTCAATTATGCCTTAATAAAAGCTTCAAATTTTTCGTTGAAAATGGTATCTTCCTCTTTAAAAAGATACAGATTTAATCTTTTGTCTATTTTCGGAACCAAAAAAATGCTTACGCTCTATGCTCCAATAGGAGTTAGTGGAAAAAACATAAAAGTAATATAATTCCGATAAAAAACTAAACAAAAGTGACAAAAAAAAAGTATGTACCAAATTTTTTACCAATTTGTTTTTTTTTTTGTTTTTGGAAAATTTGGTTTTTTTTTTAATTTTGGTAGAAATTTTCGTAAAATTTGTTTTTTTTAATTACTTGTAAATTTTTCTAACTCTGTTTCCTAAATTTAATTTTTTTTTTAATTTATCGAAATTTCGACACTTTAATTTAATTTTTAAATTATGTTTTTAATTTAATATTAATTTTTAATTTTTTTTAATTTTATTATTTTAATTACATCTTTGGGGAAAGGATGCGCTGCTTATCAACGTTTTTCAGATTATCCCGAAATCAATGATCTTTAGCCTGTACCCATTGGCTAAAGAATGGATAGAGTGTTTACCTGCGACAGAGGTAATAAGTTCCTCTTACCAACCAATCTGCGTTTTATATCACTTAATAATATAGGGTGCTTACTCTGTTTGTCAGATTTAAATCGTAGAAATCATCTTTCACAGCAACTTCTTTTTCTTCTGCGGGTGCATATAATGAGAATTGGAGAGGTTATTGAAGTTCCCTTTGGGGCGGAGATGTGCCATCCTATCACTAATGGCTTCAAAACCAATTACACTTTTTCTTAAAACGCTGCTTACATAAATACAAAGGCAATCTCGGCTTGTTTTTTCACCACCGCTGTAGTAGAAAGAGTAATTTGCTTTAGTAATTTCACCCTGTCCACTCCATCTGATTTCTTGTAGTGCTGTGATGTCCATTTTGTAACTGTTAAGTTTATCCACTATTTCACGCATTTCTTTACTCTGCAACATAGTTCTTACATTTCATGAACCGAGTTTTATTTTCTCTTTAGATTTATGAGCTTCGTCATCGTAGTTTTCCAGTTTGTATCCCAGGCGATTTTAAAGGTTTCATGACAAGTAGATTGACCTATTTTAAGATGGGGTTGTCAGACTCACGCGTAGGTATGTGTTGACACTAGCACTTCGCCTAAGCCTATAGTAAAGATATACCGCATTTTCTTAGTCATCAGAGCGTCTTAAGCGAGCGTGAAGGCGAGCTTGACAGTTGTGAAGGAGTGGCTATAATTTCCATTTCTAAAAAAATGTACTTTCGCATACATCGAATTGTAAATTTTCAAACCCATCCCACATCCCCATATGAGTTCATAGGCACATTAAATTTTATTGTTTTCCTATTAAAATTTGGTAAAATTGTGCATTTTTATTAACTTTTAATATTTTACCTGCGGGGGTCCTGCTGCTGGAATTGTCCACACATTCAAATATATATTTTTTTTTTTGCGTAGCAGCAATAAAATTTTAGACAGGCATTCTGATTTAAATTGGGTTTTTGAATATTTTTATTCTAATCAATATTTCATTTTGCTTTTATGACAAATTTATTGAGCAAAGTTTAGATGGCCAGTTAAGTCAAGATCGACATTTATTCTCCAGCTGTTCAAAGGAAATTTAAAGCCGAGAAGTATAGAATACATTTCCTTATCTTTTTTGGTTTGAGTTTGTCTTCCATTATTCTTGATTTAACACACACATGCACACACACTTATACATATGCCACTACACGCCTCATTATGGATGATCATCAACCACAGTACACATCAGATAATCTATAAACAAAGTGGAATACCGCAAATTGCTATTCACTTCACTTCATGTGCTGTGGCATCAACATGTGCCGCGACAGCAACAACTCGAGGGGTAGCAAAGCGACGACAGCGACAGGCAGAAAGACAGCCAACCAATGCAAATATTCGCAACACAGCTGACACAGGCCGAAATTGCCAACAACAACCGCCGGCTATTGCAACAGCAGCACAACAACAGCAGCTGTTGAGTCGTGGAGATTTGCAAGCGTTTTCGCCTACTTTTATGCTTTTTTCTTTATTCATATTTTTATTACATCAATCGTGCAAATTCTCGCAAATGACGCAGCAGAGCAACAACAATAATAATAATCATAATAATAATAATAAACGCAAAAGAGCAATAACTAACGGGGGGTGGGGGTAAATAATTTGCAAACATTAAACAAAAATATAAATGAAATATAAAAGGAAGGGAAATTCGGAGCAACAAAAACAGAAAATCTCAGCGACTGTAGAGGAAAATGACCAAGCATGCAAAAACGAAATAAATAAAAACAGCAATTTAAAAAATGAAAATGGTTTCGTTGCAACCAAGCAGCGCATTTGCCAGATAATTGGTTGTGGCAAGCGTGCACTTACTTCGAGGGTGTTTGTACGCGTTCTTACATGTATGTATATATATGTATGTAGACTCATACATATAAATGTAAGCAAAGCTGGATTCGCAGGGGGTGCTTTCGAGTCGGAAGACCACTACGCATCCAAGGCGGTTGAGTAGATTGGAAAAGCAGGATTTTTTGAAAAATCAATTTTTACCCGCTAATAATATCAGAATGCATTTTTTAGTACTTTTGGAAGGATACAAAGAGTTACTTACTTAAATGGCCTGATCAAGGATCGCAACCCGTTACCGGATTAAGGCCAACTGTAACAAGTCTCGTCAGACGTCTCTGCTTTGCGCGCGCCTTCTCCAATTTACTAAACCAAGCGATGATAGGGTTCCCTCAACTCGATCCTTCCTTCGGAGGCAAAGGGTAGACCACCGTCGCTGTCCTCTAACTTGCCCTCCGAACTCCTTCTTCGCAGGAGCTTCTGCATGCATACGCTCGACGTGGCCAAGCCAGCGCTAGCGCTGAATATTGATGCCCTTCACTATGTCCACCTCGTCGTAGAGCCCATACAGCTCGTGGTTCATTCGGCGGTGGTAGTTATCGCCAACACAAAGAGGCTCGAAGATTGTCCGAAGAATCTTTCTCTCGATTACCCCAAGAGCTGTTGCATCAGTCTGCAATGCGACCCATGCCTCAGCGCCATAGAGTAGCATGGGCAAGATGAACGTCTTGTAAAGTGTTAGTTTTGTCGGGCGCGAGACAAAACCTTCCAGTCTCTTTATAAAAACAAAGGCATATTTTTAAAGGAAACATTCACATATTTTATTTTAGCATAACTTGGAAATAAAATTAAAAGGTCGAAATTTAAAATTTTTTTTTTAATTTATGTTTAATAAGGGAGAAATTCCAAGCTTCTAGTTTAGTTAAACTAAAAAACAAATTTAACGGTCAAAATTAGGAAATTTCAAAAAAAAAAACTTTTGCTAAAATTTGTTTTTTGAGTTTTTCTAGGTTTTTTTCGGAGATTACGAAAAATTCCATCAGTCTCTCCATAAAAAGAAAGATATTGTATAATTTTAAGAAAAAATTCCAAGCTTTCAGTTAACAAAATTTAAAAAAAAGTTTAATGGCCAAAATTTGAAAAAAAAATAAAGAAATTAAGAAAAAAAATTAAAACAAGTTTTTACAATTTTTTTTAGATTTAGAAAATTAGACATACAAATAATTTCGAGGAAAAATTCCAAGATTCTAAACTAAAATCTTGGAATTTGCAAAACAAAAAAAATTAAAGCTCGAAATTTGAAAAAATTAAAAAAAAAAATTTATATTATCAAACCAATGTTTTTAACATTTCTAGACCTTTTCGGAAATTACGGAAACATTTTATTAGTCTGTACAGAAAAACAGAGTCTCTCTATTTTAAAGAAAACTTTTAAGCTTTTAATTCATTAAAATTGAGAAACAAGTTTAAGTGTCGAAATTTGGAAAAATTGGGAAAAAGAATTAAATTTCGCAAACAAATTTTTGAAAAGAATTAAATTGACCAAACAAATTTTTAAAATTTTTCTTAAGAGTCGAAATTTGGAAAAATTATAAAACAAAATATGCTTTACCAAATAAATTTTTAGAATTTTTCTAGACTTTTTTCAGAAGTTATGGAAATGTTTTGAAAATCTTTCAATGAAAAGGTTGATATCATTTCAAAAGAAAAAGTACAAGCTATAGAAAAATTTGCAAAAAAAATTGAAGGCTTGAAATTTGGAAAAATTAGGAAAGAAATTAAAAAAAAAGTAATCAAACAAAAATTTAAAATTATTTCTATACTTTTCCCGAAAAATCTTTTGAGTCTATCCCTAAAAATCACTACATATTACAAAACAAAGTCGCTTTTTCTGTCCCTATGTCCCCTTGAAAGCTTAAATCTTTAAAACTACGCAACGGATTTTGATAGATTGATTGAAGTGGAAGGTTTATATCAATATAATGTGAAGAAATATATAAAGGGGGCGTGGCAATCGGTCAAAATGTTGCAAAAAAACATAATTTTTTTGTTTTCACGGCCATAAATCATAAACGAATCAACCAATTAAAATGAAACTTTCTTGAAGTTTAACTTTCAAATATTTACTTTCGTTCTGCATCAAAAAAAAAAAATTGATTTATTTGTTATTTAACCAAAATTGTTTAAACAAAAGCAGCTCTTTTTCCAAAAAAAGCTGTTTGTGTGTTTGTTCGCTGTCAACCGAATGAAGCAACAGGCGTTAAGCGATAATCTCACCACACCTCATTAATGTTGAATTACATCGTATGGTGACGTATGTATGTATGTATTTACGGATCGCTCGCATTATTTTATTTCGGACGTATGTACATATGTATGTATGTATGTAAAAAAACGGATGCTCTTGGCAGAGTCTATGTGATTCATCCCAACAACAGCGAATGCTTTTATCTGAGAATGTTACTTCATATTGTAAAAAGCCCGACATCCCTTGCTCACCTAAGAACTTTACAAGGCGTTGCTTTGTTAACATACTTATCAAGCAGCATGCAAAGCTATGGGGCTCTTGGAAGACGATTCTCACTGGAAAATACATTATCAGAAGCAGCTGTTTGTAGTTCAGCTACATCATTAAGATATTTATTTGCCGTCATAGTAGTGTTTTGCCAAGTAACTGATTCTGTTAGTCTATGGAATAAATTTCAAGAAAATATGCCCAGTGATATTCTGATTCGGCGACGGCAAGAGTTAAACTCTGTTGATGTACAATATGACCAAAACATATTTGCCGAAGAATTATTTGAATTAAACAAAATAGTGCAATTACTTTCGGGTAAAACGACCAAGGATTTTGGTCTGCCGATGCCAGCTAATACTACTAACTCTGATTTAACTAACAGTGCCGAATACACAAGAGAAACATCATACGATCAAACGAGACTTTTACAAAATATAGCTCAAGATGAGCCACGATTAAATATCGATCAGAAAAAAGTATTCACTGCATTACTATCAACAATTGATAACAATGAAGGAAAATTGTTTCCCTTGATGCCCCAGGAGGCACAGGAAAAACATTTTTAATCAATCTGCTTTTAAAAAAAGTGAGATCTACCGGAAAAATTGCGTTAGCTGTTGCGTCATCCGGCATTGCCGCTACTCTTTTGGAAGGAGGCCGAACCGCACACTCTACATTCAAGCTCCCGCTGAAAATTGCCACCGATGATGATAACAGCGTCTGTAGTGTTTCTAAACAGAGCAATACAGGAAAATTGATGCGAGACTGCCCATTAATAGTCTGGGACGAAGCTACCATGTCAAACAAGACGTCTGTGGAAGCACTGGGTAGGACAATGCGCGATTTGCGCAACAAAAATTCACCTATGGGTGGATGTAGAATTCTGTTCTCAGGAGATTTCCGTCAAATCCTACCAGTTGTGACTCGAGGAACACGTGCTGACGAAATAAATGCTTCGCTAAAAAGATCCCACCTTTGGTCGCATGTCAATAAATTAGAGCTTAAAACTAATATGAGGGTTTCGTCATCTTGACGTGAGAACAGCCTATTTCCAGAGATGCTGCTAAAAGTTGGCAATGGAGAATTAACACAAAGTGAGGGAAGGATTAACCTAGAAAACCTTTGTGTTTTGATAGACAACATTCAAGAGTTAGTCAACAATGTAGTAAGTTATAAGACAATATCTTGGTTTAAAGAAAGAGCTATTCTGTCACCAACTAACGAACAAGTAGATAAAGTAAATAACTTGATTATTTCAAAGATTGATGCGCCGACGAAAATATACTACTCGGTCGATACTGTTCTCGATTTGGAAGAAGCTGTTCATTTTCCTACAGAATTTCTAAATTCTTTGAACCCGTCTGGACTCCCTCCTCACTGTCCTGTCTTGTTATTTTATTAAGAAACCTAAATCCACCTAAACTTTGCAATGGCACGCGTTTGCTGGTAAAATCACTGAAAACTTTCATAATAGAGTGCACAATACTCACAGGATGTGGTACCGGAGAAGATGTATTGCTTCCCCGAATCCCTCTGATACCATCGGATCTACCATTCCAGTTTAAACGCTTACAATTTCCGGTAAAGACATCTTTTGCAATGACCATTAATAAATCTCAGGGTCAAGCCTTCAACGTTGCAGGCTTAGATTTGAGCGTTGACTGTTTTTCACATGGCCAACTGTATGTCGCTCTTTCAAGAGTAACCTCTAGAGAAAATATGTTTGTATTGTCTAATGACAAGAAAGCTATGAACGTTATTCTGTAATATATTAATTGTTGTAAAAATAAAATAAATACATATGTAAAAATGCAAAAAGTAAATATGTAAAAGTGTAGGGTATGAATTTAGATATTCCAAAGATAGCAGGAAATCTTCATGCTATAAAGAAAGGGGAATTGTTTTACTCCAAATTTAACGCGTGCGGGCCACAGGCAGTAATGAATAAGCCAAAAATACTGGATCGATTTTAATCATTTTTTCAGTGAGTGACATAGAGTATATATTTTATACCCGTGCGAAGCCGGGTGGGTTTCTAGTATATACATAATTTTAAAAGAAAAACTTCTAGTTTTTAGCTTAGAAAAATTTTCAAAAAAAATTTAAGGGTTGAACTTTGGAAAAAGAATTCAAGAAAAAAATGAAACAAAAAAATATTTTTAATTTTTTAAAGACTTTTTCCGAAAGTTACGGAAGAATTTTGTGAGTATGTTTGGAAAGGAATAACTCCAAATTTTTAGTTAAGCAAATTTAGACAAAAATTTAAAGGTCAAAACTTGAAAAAATTAAAAAAAAAATGTTACCAACAAATAATTAAAATTTTCTTAAAAACAGTTATGAGTACGGAAAAAGTCGAACTGAACTGTCATGTTTTCTTCAAACGTATATCATTTGAGTACATGAAGTTGAGATATTTTAAGGATCTTTTGGAGAGGAATTAAAGTAAAGTAAAGTAAATAATTTTTTTTGCTAATTTTTTTTTCTGCATTTTACTTGGTAACTGTAAATAAAACCTGTTTTCTTTAGTAGTATTAAATTACCAGAAACTAAGTCATTGAACTGTTTCCATATTGCGGTAATTGGATTAGTTTTTGAATTTAATGTTGAATTCAGAAGTGGTGGACTTGCTTGAATTCGTACAGCTGAACCTGCCACCGTTTCATTTTTGAGTAATTTTGAAGTAATTTTATAAAACTGAGATAATTTAGTGATATTTTTTACTCACTTAAAACTTTGTGAACTTTTCAATCAAGCTATTCCAACCTATCCGCGCACCCCTCCTGAACGAATTGCTGCCTCCGCCAGTGCCCATAAGCGAACCCTTTGAAGCGACGCTCTGCTATGCGTGAGCTCTCAGTCAGTCGCTGATGGCAATTGTCAAATGTGCCATTTATGCGGATGCGTTTGCTTTTATGACAGTCGCGACTTCAATACAAATGAAAAATAAACAACAATAAAAACAGAAATATGTATGCACGATGCAGCGGAAATGAGAAGCATTGGTAAGTGCAAAAAAAAAAAACAGAAATACAGCAACAATAGCAATCAGCAAATATAACGAAAGTGAAGAGCTGGCGAAAAAAGTAGGGAATGAAACACAAAAAAAAAGCACAAACAAACATAAAAACATTGTCAATTGTATTAGCAACAATGACAAGAATAACAGTGGAAACAACAACAACCACACTCAGCATTGTGAGAAACGCAAATATTGAATCAGCAGGCAGTGATTTGCCAATAACGCTTGTCAGCAACAACAGGCGTACCTCCACTGCACAAGTAGTCAGAGGGTGATTGTTTTTGATACCCTCCTTTTTTTCTTTGTTTTAGCTGCAGCTACTGCTGCTGTAAATTTCAGAGCTTAGCTGCTCATCTCGCCATCCAATATAGAGATTGCCAACGGGAGCAAACTGTGGGGTGAGACTTGCCCTCAACCATCTAAGGATTGCTCCGGATACGTTACGGATTGCAAAAATGTATATGCACACACACTCATACGCGAACATGTATGTGTGAGTGCGCTTGTTTAGCGCCAACCGCGAGCGATTGTCACACATGAGCTCAGCCACTAGCGCCAACCCTCACTGGCATCCATATTGCAAACAAAATCTAATGACAGGCAATGATGATTGCGGAAAATGTTTGTGTTGAATAAAACAACAACTGAAAGGATGTGTAAAGAGGGGAAATGAGATGAAGTAGGGGAGATGTAAAGAGCACAGAAAATGGAAATGCTGTTTGAAATGTGTATGGGTGTGCGTGTATGTGTGGAAATAAATGTCAAATGGGGCGAGAGACGAGACGAAGTGACGCTTCCTTCATGCACTCATAGGAATAGCCAATGACATGCGAACAAAGGAGGGCGGGACTAATAAAGTTGACAATAATTAAAAAAAAACGAGGAGTTATGACAAGTTGAACTTCATGCGCGATATTCATTTTGCATGGGTTGCTTGCTAAAGAAGTACTCATTTAGATCGCGGTATAGTCCAAGTATACTTATTTTTATTTTATAATAATTTCAAATGGCTCACTGCACTATCGGCACCCTAGCCAGTAGAATAGGTGTACCTCACATTGACTTCTGCAGGACTTGTGGAGATGAAGAAGAAATGGAATCGCTACATCACCTCCTCTGTGAATGTCCTGCACTTCAAAGAAACCAGGAGAAATATCCTGGCGTTAATATCTTTGAAGACCTAAGAAATTTGCAAAATCTCTCACTGGGGAGACAAGTGACCTTCCTAAAAGGATCTAATTGGTTTAAGCTACCAAGTTAGGAGATGGAAATCAAATACAGGTCCCACAATGGGACTTAGGGCTCTTGTTGTATATAAGAGTCCTGTGTACCTTCCCTCGAACCAGTTCTTCCCGGCGAATTCCAATTTGTATCGTAAGTTCCCGTGGGAAGTGTTTTTCACATTTATTTCTTAATTTTCCATTCGCAAGAGTAGATTTTAAATTTTGTAAGTATATAAAGCATAATAATCTATATATATAAAAAGAAGTTACATTTCCTTGGTAATCTTATAACTCAAGAACGAGCTCACCTATCCAAACCAAATTTTTAGGCTTTGTTTGGACTATTCAGTAGATGGTTTGTGTTTTAAAATTTTAAGAATCGGATACCAGGGTCTCGAGAAATAGGCCAAAACGTGAACCCGGGTAACCCTAGGATGTGTTTGTACAATATGGGTAGCAAATGGAAGCTGTTGATGATTCTATAGTATAGAGCATTTTTGATGCCGCTCCGTGACTAGGGTCTCGAGATATCGCCCAAAATGTGGACCCCGATAACTTAAGGATGTGTTCGTACAATATGGGTAGCAAATGGGAGCTGTTGATGATTTCTATAGTATTTTTTCATACCGTTCCGTGACTAGGGTCTCGAGATATAATCCAAAACGTGGGCCCGGGTAACCCTAGGATGTGTTTGTACAATATGGGTAGCAAATGGAAGCTGCTGATGATTCTATAGTATAGAGTATTTTTAATGCCCCTCCGTGACTAGCGTCTCGAGATATCGCCCAAAATGTGGACCAAGATAACTTAAGGATGTGTTTGTACAATATGGGTAGCAAATGGAAGCTGTTGATGATTTCTATAGTATAGAGTATTTTACAAACCGTTCCGTGACTAGGGTCTCGAGATATAATCCAAAACGTGGGCCCGGGTAACCCTAGGATGTGTTTGTACAATATGGGTAGCAAATGGAAGCTGCTGATGATTCTATAGTATAGAGTATTTTTAATGCCCCTCCGTAACTAGGGTCTCGAGATATAGACCAAAACGTAGACCTGGATAACCCTAGGATGTGTTTGAACCACATGAGTATCCATTTCGGCAAAAATGTAAAGCACTAATGGATTTAATTGTGAAATTATATGTATTTGGGGAGGTGCGTTGCCATATGTACTCCATCGAATGGCAGAAAAGGGGGTGCAGCCGTTCCTGAGTTATGATATTTTATGTGAGTAATGGTTTCCTCTCATACGAAATGCCTGTATGGGAAAAACAATAACAAATACACAGCCGCTTATGAGCGTTTCTGTTGTATTGTTGTGGTTGTAAGTGTATTATGTTAATATTAATTTTGGGCGAAAATATAATAAAAACTGGAGCATTCAAGGAACTGGAAAAACATTTTTAACTTTATTTATTTTAGCATAATTTATTTAGCGCAAAAAATTGAAATGGAAATTAAAGAATCAAAGTTTAATTACAAGTTTTTATCGGCTCTTTCACCTTACCTGTATATAGGTGACCACCACAATCAAATTTTAAAAAAGTACAGAAAAGGCTATTGTGACATCTTTAGAAAGTATGTTGAATGAAAAAAATCAACTAATTCAACTGTTTAAACATTTTACAAGTTCTATAAAGAAAACTTAATATGAAAAATTTCTTGCGATATAAAAAAAAAATTTTATGTATGGTGGTGCGAAGCCCACTAGGGAATGCTAGTTATTATATATGATACAACGTGGCGCAAAATTAATCATCCAATTTTGTTTTTGAATAATTTTCACAAAATAAAAAAAAAATGCCTTTGAGTAATGAAAATATTTAGTTTGATCCTTAGTTTGAACTCAGCTCCTTTGTTTATCTGTTCGTATGCTGCAGCTGACTGGTTCACAAGTATCAAATATGATTAACGCACGACGTCATTTGCATAAATTATAAATCTTCCGATATATATATTTATAAGTCCTGTGATTTGGTCAAATCCAGGGGATTTTTTTTTTTATATCAGTCTTTATTATTTTTTGGATTCCTAGTGTAGTCACCGGTCTTAATTTATAATCTTGATTATCAGCTCGTTCTGATACAAAAGGGAAGGTATTGGGAGTTGTAGAGCTCGAAAATATTTCTGCATAATAATCTGTTAGTGTTGCTGCTTTTTTTCACTATTAATTCGTACCTCTACGCTGTTTAAAAAAACACAGTTGTAAAATTAGGAATACACATAAATATAAAACATTTCATAAGCGCCATGTAAGCACCAAAAGCCATATATTGCAAATTCCCACACTTTGCACAAAATTTAAGAAAAATTTCAACTTTTAACCAGAATTTCTAGAAGTTTTCTGGCTTTATAGCTCAATGAATTTTAGAGCAACAAAGTACAAGATTTTTGGGATTTTTTTTTTTTTCAAATGTTGGGTTTTCTCTTCTATATGAAAAAATCGGGATTGTGGAATATTATATAAGTTTTCATAAAATAACAGACTTGGTTTTGGAAATAATATTATTTTGCGCATTGCGAAAGCGTCAGCTGAGATTATTTAGCAATATAACTATATGAACTCTATAGATTATCTCGAGCATTACAAAGAATGATTTCACAAATGGATTTGAGATAGTCAGAGTAAATGGGTTATTGAGAAAAGCTACAACATATTTTAATGACATTAGTTATTATTAGCTTTTCTTTATTTGTAAAACTTCCAATTGTTTTAGTGAAAAAACTAATATAATATTACTTATTTTCTTTTATTTCAGGTAAGTTACATATTTCCAGTTCAAGGCAGGAGGCTTCGTGGTGAATACCAGCCGCAGCAGCTAGCTAGCTCCACATGACTGCATACATTAAAATGAAGCCAACGTGAATGGTAATGTGGAATATTTAGAGCAAAAATTTATAAATAAAAAAATATAATTAGGAACCTAATTTAGTCGCCTCAAAATTTCTATGACTTAAGAAAGGAGGAAGGCGCTTGGGTCGGCATCAGAGCCGTAAAGGTGGTGTTGTGGAATGGGGAGCAATATCGCACTATGGCGCGCTCGAATTGAAATTTGTAGACAACAAAGCTCTGTTGAAATCATCTTTTCCCGCGATACGCCGCGATACGGGAAACTTTTGCACCTATTAATTTGCTCTTTCAACGGGATAATGCAACTGGAAACATTTCAAGTGCTTTCAAAGCTTGGGTCATCATCATCATTATCATCATCATGTAGCGATTACAGCTCAGAATGAGCTTTAGCTTCGTCCACAATCCTCTTCCATTATTTCACGGCTCATAGCAATAGACTTCCAGCTCTTAACTCGTAACTTTTTCAGGTCGGCTATGACTTGGTCAAGCCAGGTTGGACGTCCTCGGGCGCGGGTCGTTTAGGAGTTACTGGTTAAAAGGAATTTTTGAGGGCCGCCGTCTTCCATGCGCACAGTGCGTCTAGGAATTTGAAAAAATCGATGTTTTTGTTTTTCCATATTTTCAAAGTTTAGACCTTCAAAAATATGCGCTTCAACGGATTTTTCAAAGTTCGAATTATTTTCGGAGATACAGCGGATTTTGTGACGTGGCGTCTAAACCGGCCGAGTGGAGCGAATCGCCCAATGAACGGCAGATGTTACCGGACGACTTGAGCGACTCGTTCTTTCCATGAGATCTTTCGTATCCCACACAACCTTTATTTATTCTATACATATATATATATATATATACTTATATACTCTATACTTCTATAATATAGTCCGATTAATCCAGAGTGAGTAGTAAATATTATGAGCTAAGTTATTCTATTCGAATTGTTGCTCAAACTTCAAACGCGATTTTCTCAAAACTACTTTTTTTGAGATAGTCGTCATGATATCTCAAGTTCTACTTGACCAATCGCTTTGAAGTTTGAGAAGAATTTTTCATAATACATCTGTCCATCGCGCCTACCTCGGATTTTGAAAAATTTAAGTTTGAAGTATTTGTAAAAAATTTGAAAAGGTAAAAAAAGAGGGTAAAAAATTTTTTTTTTCAAGTTGACGCAATTTTGTGAATTGTTTTTTTTTCTTTGATTTGGCGTAATCCGATAGCGACGTCCTAGCAGCATGAAGCATTTTTTTTAATTTGTTTGTTTTAGATCACTACAAGGGTGGGAATCATGTCAGCCATGAAGCATCGTTTTTTATGTAGCCCCCACTCCGCCGGCCTTTAATTCCACGATTTTTTTATAATTTTTTTTTTTTTATTAATTTTTTTTATACTTTTCTAATGTTAATAAAGACCATAAAAAATGGATAGTAAAAATGTTTTTGCGTTTTTAATTTTTTATTTCAGTTTTAAAAATACCTAAAATTAAGGTGTCTAGACCAGAATACCCCCTTAAAGTGTTTAACGTCATCTTCCCCCGGCATAAGTTCAGCAACTCATCGTTGCGGTGTACGGGCCCAAACACCTTTTGCCCGGACATTTTTAAGCTTCTTTCGCTTTTGCTTGTCATTGCATTATTAGCTGGTATAGGCGGAGTTTATATTCGCGTGTTAGCAGTTTAGACTTCAACAATTTTGTGGGGCGTAATATGCTTTGTTTGCTTCCGATATTCTGTATTGTAGTGCGTCGTGACTACTCTTGTCATTTTTTATTGAAAGTCCCAAATATTTCGACTCCCTCACAGATAAATGTCCCGATTACGTTGTTTTCAGGACATTAACATTAAAGCTTTGCTTGCGTCACAAAAAGTTAAAACTTTAGCATGGCTACCGCATTCCCAAACTTAGCATAATTTCAAAATCTATAAAGTCTCATAAGCTTTTTGAGCATTGGCAACAATTTGAAGACGAAAATGCTTTATTTCAAATCATCGAATAAAATGACCTGGTCTGAAATTCTAGTAGGCTATCTGGAGAATTTGTACAAATCCATTCATCAACGTGGTTACGTAGTAATTTATAAGCAATGCGGCAGCACAAACTATTAAGCGTTAAATAATAAATGTTAAAAAACAGCATTTCCTATATTTCTTATCATTTTTTCTTATTTAGTTTGTGTCTCTATTTAAGTAAACCATTAAATCAAGCGCAATATAAAAACTGCTGTAGTTTGTGTGGTGCGAAATATCATCAGATGGCATAATATTTTAATGCATGTTTATTTTCGAGCAAAGTACAGTATTCACCCGAAGCATCAGAAACACTTGCGTTACTAGATGAGATACGGTTGCCTTAAAAACTATTTTCTTCTATAAAAATGATTGCCTCTCATCAATTGAACCGAACTGTATGTACGATTATGTGCATTAATCTTACAGCCACAATTTTATCATCTTGTTTACCATCAATAGACTTCTACACGTTCTTATAAATATTTACCATACTTTGATTTATCCATTTTGTTGATGAATTTGTGGCTGACATTTCAGAGCTTCAATCAACGCCGCCTCATCACCACGATAGTCATCAACTACAACTATTATATGCATGTATGTAAGTGTGGATGTATGTGTGGATGTGTGTATGTATGCATGTGTATGTATATGAGCGTGCAAGCTTGCACTTGTACACTACTTTCGATTCCTCGCACTTCATGGCACTCTCTTTTTATCATATTTTCTCTAATATTTATTTATCTGGTTTTCTCCCCCTCTGTACTGGATTTTATGTACTGGGGCATATCTAATTGTTTTTACAGTTATATGCATCGTATGTATGTATGTGTGTGTGCAGGTAGCTATGTTGTTAAGCATGGCACAATGATAAATTGCTGCAGTGAATATTCTCGTTCTTCATGCCTCAATACTTTTTGTGGCTACGTTTGTTGTGTCGTTGGTCGTGACTGCCAAAGTATTACTATTAGAGATTTATTGTAGCTGGTAGTAGCAGCAAAAATTTTCGATGAATTTCGACATTATTTCATTGCGTTATATCGGCTGAATGCCAAGCTACCCATCTTCAATCTCCTATCATCACTCATTACTCTCCCCTCTACACTATCCATTCCTCCACCACTCCACTTGCTATGCTTCTTATGCTTGCAGCCGCATCATTATGTCACAGCGTTGAAGGGTCGTTTGAATTCGGTTGCAACAGCAAATGCGGAATTTTTTGGTAGTGTTGCAAGCTGCAAGTGGGTGTGGTGATTGGGGTGGCTGCTGCTATCGTTTTTTTTTGTCATCTTTGTTGCTGTAACGGGTGGTTGCTACTGCGTATTGACTCACCACTCACCGCTTACCTACATCTATGCGTGCACGCTTCCGCTTTCTACTGCGCCAGCCCGCCTTCATCACTTAAATTGATTTCTGCTTCGTTCACTTTGCCTTTGCTTATATGTCAGTGTGTGTGTGAATGTGTGCTTGTGCGTACGACTGTGAATTTTCGGCAAATTGCAATTTTATTGAGATAAATCACATTCTAAAATAAACTGATTATTCGCACACACGCATCCACACACACACATACACTCGCATATGCTGATACCCTCTTATATCACTTTTTTCCCATTATTTCTGCCGAAAGAGTATTCATATTTATTTACCCAACATTCAACAGCATTTGACTTCTATGAGTGGATGCTAATGGGTTTACATAGGTGGAGTGTGGGGTCGTGCATATGCGACTGCCACAAACCTTAAATTGGTCACATTGTTTATTTCGTATATTTTGCTTCCAGTTGTACTTAAAATGAATGAGATATGGAAACGGCCTCACCTGATTAGTGCAAAAAGAGTGCAGGTACGTCTCGTGTGACATTTTGGAGACTTTTAGATAAGTCAAAACCACCATAGTGCTAAAGTTGTTGGTGACCCTTTCAGACCCTATAGAGAACATTCGACAAAAAGCAACCCCTTTATAAGTCTTTTACCATACCTGGACTTTTCTCGTACCTGTCGTTTGTAGATCCACAGCAGCTTCAACCATGGCGACATCTGATTAGCTGGCCTTTGAAGTAGGCAATGACATTAATGGCTTGTTTTCAGAACTTTCCCTTACCAAATTCCCGGCGACGCTATTTACGATGTTTACAAAGGGCGTAAACTACCAACGATGATTAAAGTCGATGATCCCCCAATATCGACCATTAATATCCCCAAGTCGCTTGGTGCAACCATCAATAGTTTGCTCTTCTTCTGGGTACACCCAACGTGATTACCACTATGGTCTATAACTCGAAAATGGCTAGCACTTCGTGCAACAACAAAGAAGTGGCGCTACTGAAATTTCAGTTTACCCGGTGTTCTAAAAAGTTCAAAAAACCGATTTTTTGTTTTTGCGATATTTCGAAAGTATAAAATCTTAAGAATATACTGTGAAATTTTCAAAAACGCGCCATTTTGTCAAATTTGTTTTTCACTACAGTCATACTGATTAATAATTTTTTTGGTTTTTGTGTTTCAGATAAATAGAAGAGCCAAAATGGATAGCACCGTCCAGTTTCAATTTTTCGGGAGGGTCATATTCAGTGCCATTTTTAAAGTTATTAAAATGAAAAAAAAAATAATAATTTTTGTATGTAGAAGAAGTTAAATAAAAGAAATATGTCAATATCCTGAAGATTCCCCAAATTTTCAAGTTCTAGACCACCGGGACCCCTTAACGCAATCAGTGGATTGATTTTAAAGTAAGCAGCGCTCAACTGGTTGGCTGGAACCAGTAAGATGCAGTATACGAAGCTCCTTCCACAATACTGTTAATAGAATTTTATACGATACTTTATCGAACGATTTTGAAAAATCAGCAGAGCTAAAATTCACTTGTTATCCTGTTGAGAAAGCTACAGTATGGTAGGTTGGTGAAATGGTTGAAGTGCACCTGGCACTCCTCAAGTAGCACTAAAGCGCCGTTTTGATACCATTATGAGACCTCCAACAGGCAGATATCTACAGCCAAACAGAGCTGTTTATATAATTCAGATTTAGGTTGGCGCACTGCCCCAGGCTGTCGAAGAAAGGAGCTCCCAGTGACCTTAGTCTTCTAGGTTTAGTCCGGACATTTACAGAGAAAATGCTCTACAGTCTCCTTCTCTGAAAGGTTCCCACAGTTTCGGCAATGTGGGTTAAATTGTAACCTTAGCTTTTTCGCGTGTGTGCCGATCGTCCAGTGACCGGTAAACACAGCTACGAGTTTGGAAATTGAATGGCGAGTAGTCCAAAGAGCTTTCTGAGTCCTTCGTATATCGTATTGAGGTCAAAGGGGTTTCGAAATAGTATGTGAAGAAATGGAGCTCCATCTTTTCTGCGCTCTCCTGAGAAATAATTTGCGCAGTTTCCCTTTTACAACGGTCAAGGGGATGCCGATGACCGGATAGCAGGTCTCTGAGGCCAATTCAGTCCCCTTCCTGCTGCAATATAAAGAGTGATCAATTTACAAGGATCGGATTTCAAATTGAAATAAAACAACGAAAATTCAAATTGAGTGGGCAATCTTTATTATTTTTGTTTAGAACCACTCACAAAATTTATTTTTTTTAAATAATCCTTTTCAAATGTTGGCCACAACTGCTCCGTAATTCGGCCAATTTTGAATGATTCGCTGGAGGAGTTCGGTGGGTATCTCTATAACTTTAGTAATGTTGGCTTCCAATGACTCAAACGAGCTAGTTTATCTAAACGTAACATTTAAGCATTACATATTCACCCAAATAAAGGTCCAAAGGTGCCTTATCACACGATATTAGTCACCAATCTACCAATCCTCTGGCCCGAGACCAGAGATGAATTGCTCAATGAAACGATGACAAAGTAAATCCAATGTTTCATGGGCTCTATGGCAAGTAGCACCATATTATTGGAAGCATGTTGTGGAGATCACGCGCTTTAATTTCCGCCATCAAAAAGTCATTTATCATGGCGCGATAGCGTTGGTCATTCACTGTTACATTGGCGCCAGCCACATCTTTGAAGAAATACGGGCCGATGATTCTACCTTTTCGTAATATCTACATTTGTACGATTTGTAAACGTTGCTAAGGCATAAGTCTTTCCATGATGAAATGTCAATGAATACTGGAAAAAAGTATGTTTTTAGTTTCGCAGTAGTTACGCGTGATCTGACAAAGAAACTCCATTGCAGAAAGTACCTCCAATCTGATCCCCCTTTAGTATTCAGTGAAAACGGCTAAATTGAAAATTGTGAGCCATTATATATTTTTCTCCCGAGTGATTTCTAACAGCCAATGAGTCTTTTAACTATTCAAAAAAATTCATTTCCAATTTAAAATATCACAAATATTTATTTTAACCGCAAATTTCAATCAAACTAAATATCTGATGTATAATCTGTTATTTTACTGGCAGTGTAACCCTGTACAAATTATTCACTGCCAATTAAAATTCACAGAATTGGACAAATAAATGCCGTCTAAATTTACTAGTTTAAAATTGGAATGGAGCTGATGTCACCGCCAAGATGTTAAACCGAGAGTTGGTCATATACTTGTATGTAAATACTTGCGTACCCAAATTCATGTATTTGATATTTGTACTTTGTACCAGTAAGTGATGAAAAGTGCCACGTATGATTGTGTATGTATGTATGAGTTACATATGCAAAAGCAAAAATATCCATTAGTTGTTGAAACCTAACTTATTTGCACATTATTTGCATACATACACTTGTACCCATATAAAGCAAGGCAATTAGTCATGATTGCCGCTAGCAGGCCCTCCACTGCGTATGCGTAACATATTTTATTTCATTTGCAAAGTTAAAATTGTACAAATGCAGTTATGAGGCGACGTGTTTACAAGCCTGTATGTACGTATGTATGTATGCATGCAAGGCAACACGGAAAGTAGTGCGGCTGTGTGTGTGTAAAATATAACATTTATTATGAAAGTAGAAATTGAATTATATGCAGAGTATTTGATTGTTTCAAAAGAAACTTTGTGGATGCAATGAAAAGTTATGCGATATTTTCCCATTGAGCTGATGTACTGTAAGGGTAACTAGCAAAGTGAAATAATTAAACAGAGTAAATAATCATAATTTTTAGTAATAATAAAAGCAAGGTTGCTGAAAGTGGTTCAAGTCATAGAAGAACTAATTCTTGAACGCCGTTATGCTTTCCTAGTATTCATAGACTTTAAGAAGACGCCTGTATAGGCCGAGCAAGAGGTGGTAAAAAATTGGTATTTCATCCTTTGGAATCCTTATGTGGTGCTCATTAACCACTGAGGAGGTAAAAAGTAACAAATGCTGGCGGAATACGGAAAATTAGGACAAATTAAATGGAGGTTTACTGCCACCTAAGAAGGCGTTAAACAAATTTGTTAATTTAGGCACCGAGCATTTACGAAAACTCAGTGGATTTTATAGAGGGCACTATTGTATCCACTACCACCTTAATCAACAGATTTTTCAGACATAATAGTAGGACCCAAGTAGCTACAAGATGGACCATGAAGCGTTGTGGCTCATTATCGGTAAAAGTTTCGCGTTTGATTAAGATGGCCCATATACATACGTGTGAGATTATTAAATTCGATTTCAAAGTCCTTTTACAATGAACTGTCATTTTTTCTCTCTCATCTAGTTAAGATGTGACTGCAGCCGATACGCACATTACTCAAACTATTTTGCTATTCCTCACGGTTTGTCATAAGTCAGTGATTACTAGTAGACTGGCACATACATCCTTTAAGTATGTTGAGGTAAATCTTCTACCACAAAGAGGAACCCACCAGCTTTACCCCTTTACGATAGCTTCTGATAAACACCCTTTTCACTGCAGCAAGAAACTCAAAGGCTTGCCATTGAATGTCGAGGTGTGATGACTACAAAAAATAACTTCTAACTTTTTTAAGGCCTCCCAGTAAGCCAAACTGAAATTTGCCTGGTAGTCACTAGTTGATAGTATAAATATTAGATTGGGGAAATATAAATATTTCATTTTCTCGGTAGATGCCTGTAGTGATCAATAACTCGTAAAGTATCAACCAAACATTTTAAAGTTTATGCTCGCTGTCAATATGACATTTAACACCAAAAAAATGGTTTTGCTGTTTTTGATTTGTTCCATTCAGTTGCGTGTTACAGGGTGTTAACAATGGAATGCAACAAGGAGAAAACTTGGTACATTTCATAGTTCATAGTTCTTTAGTTTTAGTTCAGTTTCGAAGGCGAAAATACGAGCCATGACACTGAAATTGTGAATGAGGTATGAAATTACGGGCAATTTTGGTTTGGTCGATTCCATTCAGGCATTCTTGATGTTAAAGAAAATGCCAATAATGCCGAAAATGTCGCTAAAATCACAGAAATAATTGAAGTGACCGGGTTGCTAGTAGCCGCAACATCGCCAAGGAGCTAGTTTCCGTCATGGGTCAAAACTCTATTAAATCAGGATTGGAACAACGTAGAGGGTCTTAGACACTCCAGAAAGTTCCTAAGTTTCAACGCTAAAAGAGCTAACATGGCCCTCACGTTAAACAAAAAGAGCATTCGCTCTCTCAAAGGCGCCCTCACGGGTCACTTCACCTGCAACAAACACATACATAAATTAGGCATAACTAACACCTGCACCTGCGGATTTTGCTGCGAAGATGAGGAGTCTATAGAACATCTCATCATCGAATGTCCGGGGTTGACGCATAGAAGGAAAAAGTTTTTAAACAAGTTCATGCTTATAGATGAAGACCTACAATCACTCCCTCAGAAGGAGCTGGTACAATTCATAAGCATACTTAACAGTCAATAGACAGCATAGGGTGCACAATAGATCAATATGGTCGCAGTGCTAAAGGCCCATACCTTAACCCTTTACTACCATTAACCATTAGTTTCCATCATAAAACAGTTTTAAACTATCTGCGCAAAGCTGAATTCAAACAGAAGCTCGATGTTAGGGTATCACACCAATTAACACCAAAAAAGATGATTTATCGAATTTCAACCTGCGAAGCCTTGTCTAAAGGGAATGAGATCGCCATATTTCTTAATCGGATGGTGACTGGGAATGAGAAATGAGTCACATACGATAATATTGTGCGAAAAAGATCGTGGGTAAAGCATGATGAAGCAACTCAAACGGTGGCCAAACCCGGACTTGGCCGTTAGTCCTAGGTTCTACTGTGTGTTTAGTGAAAGAAATCACATGTTATGAGTTACTTCCGTATGGCCAAACACTAAATTCAGATCTTTACTGTGAGCAGTTGGACCGTTTAAAGCTAGCAATTGACCAGACGCGACAGAAAAAGTGTTGTGTTCCATCAGGGCAATGCGAGGCAACACGTCTGTAATGATTCACCGTAAGCTCCAGGAGCTTGGTTGGGAAGTTTCCATGCATCCACCCTATAGTCCGGTCCTGGCACCAAGCGATTACCACCTTTTGCTCTCATCGCAAACTTCCTGCGTGATAAGAAATTGGTATGAAGACAAGATTGAGAAAATCAATTACTAGAGCTTTCCGCCAATAAGGACCAAGACTTTTATGAGAAAGGCATTATGAAGCTACCTTTAAAATGATACTACTCAAAAATTTATATTTGTTCTGGTGAAAAGTAAAAAAAAAAATAGTTAGTAATAGCTGGAAATATCCTGTTCCGTTTGATATCCTAATTAATATCACCGAGTGTGTACAAGTATTTAAAAATATATATTTTTTTTAATTTAGACTTTTGAAAACTTAAAGTTCTTTGGAAAATTAAGAAAGTTTAATTTATAAGAGAACTAAAAATTTAGTATGAAGTATTACTGTACAAAATCGAGGACTTAATGGGCAAATGAAATTTTTCATACCTAACAAAAAAATGTATTTCTGTGGCATGTTTAATCTTTGCTGTCATTCATGGGCGGGGTAATAAATATTCTAAATCATCCAAGGATATATGGCTGCTCTTGCGAGGGAACCTCTTGGACAAATATTCAAAATTCATCCGTTGTGATACCATACAGGGGCAAAAGAGAAGGAAACGAACCAGACGGCGGGAAAAAGGAAGAAAAGTCTTTAGAGGACGATGACCAACAGTCATTGGAGCTATCCTACTTATTTAATTTAGACCAAGAACTGATAGCGAAAATGAGCTCGTGCCTTGCCAGAAATGTTTACTACCAAGAAAAAAAAATTTGCTTGCACGAAAATATAATACTATGTAGAACCGACAAAAAAGATGCCAGAATTTTGCTTAACTTTTTTAGATGAATTCTCGAAAAAGCAACAAATTCAGAATGCAAATCATTACCAGTAGAAATCAGCATACTACCTTAATGAACTAGTACTGATGTAGCTACAAGCAAACTAGTACTGAACTAGTTACAAACAAACTAGTACTGAACTAGTTACAAACTAACTAGTTCGATTTATTGCGCTGCATATGCAAGTATATATTCATCCATATGCATAAATACGTATGTGAATGTGTGCGGCAATGAAAAAGCAAAGCATTGCTCGCTCGTAAATACCAATAAGTCGTAAAGTAGCAACGACAGAGACAAAGAGAAGTTTATTGTAAAGTACTAACTTGAAAAACAAAAAACAAAAACAGCAACAGCGCTAGCATGGCAACAGATGCACAAAAGTAAACATTGTAGTTTTAGAAATTAGATATGAGTAAGCGGGCAGAGAGCGAGAGAGGGCGAGAGAGAGAGGGAGGTAACTTTTGCCACACTTTGAATGAAAAAGTTTTCACTTTGTTGCACGACCAAACCTGCACGTGTTTTGCGACCAATTGCGCACTACCATAGTTTACCTACGAATGTCCTTCGCGCCTGGTCACGTGTCTGCGGCAACTTATGGTGAGCGCAATACAGTCGCACAGCGCACAAAAGTGGGGGTGAAATGCTGGTGCAAAATGTTACAATAAATTCTTTTGCGGAATTGTTATTACAAGCAGAATAATACAAAATAAATAACAACAACAAACACTCAGTTAACGATGCGTAAATGTATATATATTTGTATGTATGTGTGTATATGGCACTTGCACTTGCACAGCTTCTGCGTGCAGCTACTTTTGTTATTTTTGTTGTTGTTGTACGCACGTACATACCTTCATATTATTGCACTGTGCTCTAGTTGTTGGACTAACTTGCTGCAATGTATTTATTGTTACAGCCGTTGGTAATTTTTTTCCCCTTACACACACAACTACTGCATGTGCAACTAGCCACATGCAACATGCAACTTGCAACAAAGTTTATGCACTTTATATTGGCATATAACATATTTTACGTCATTCACTTTGCTACAACTTGGACGCAACAGTTGATTCTGTTGGCGGTGTTAGTGACAGTGGGGCAAAAGTGCATAACAAGCGATCAAAAGTATAAAGATGAATTTTAATTCATTTCAGAGGGAGGAAATTAAATTCAAATGACAGGAGTTTTCTCATATGCAGTAGAAGCGACAAGCATTCAATTTAAATGCCAGAAATACCCGCTAATAAAATAAATAATATAAAAGAAAAAAAATTTTAAAAATTTGGAGTTGGAAAAAAATGAGAAAAAAACTTGAATTAAAAAAAAAATTATAATTAAAAAAAATTTGATTCTAAAAACGATTTCAATAAATGTCTTTAATTTGAAAAACAAAAATGCGAAAAAAAGTTAAAACAATATAAAAAAATAAGAACAAAATGGAAAATATAATTTTTTATTTTTTTATTTGAAAAGCAAGCAAAACAAAACGTGCGTGTAGCGTAGTACACATAACAGAAGTGAAACTTTCAAGGCAGTACAAAGAAAGCGGGAGAGACCCGTGAGAGAATGAGAGAATGAGAGGAGAGAGAGAGAGATGACATTTTACTCTCTATTCTCGCTCCTCCATCGACGCTTAAGAAGTTTCGACTGCGAAAATTAAGAAGAAAATTGAAAAAAGAATTACAAAAAAAATTTTAATTAAAAGAAAATTTTTAGTTAATAAAAATTTTTTTAATATGCAAAAAAAAATGTAAACAAAATGAAAAACAAATATGGTAAAAAAATGCAAAAAATGTTGCTTAAATAGGCAATAATTAAAAAATTATTAATACAACAAATACTTAAAATCTCTTCTCTTAACTATCGACTGGCGGTGGCTCCAAGCTGTGGGTCTTCCATTTCGAACAGAATATTAAAACAAATTTTCGCGTGTTGAGATATTTTATTGTGCTATTTTTCTGTTTGTTTTTTAAGGTTCATTAATTTTGATTTAATTTGAACTTTTTTTTTAAATCCATTTATTTATTGCCATCTGTTTTCTAACATTCAGCTATATTTTTACTTGGAACAAAGACCTTCTTTTTTTGCTTATTAACATAATAAATCCATTGATGACTTCCCCTTCAGCCTGTTAAAGGAAACGTAATTCAGAGTTATTTCTGCGATTAAGGGGTTTGTGTGTGACTGAACTCTTTTATGGTAAAATGTGTGTGACGCTTTTTATATCTTCAGCTATTGTGAGAAATTTGAGATCACGAAGAATTTGCGCACTTGGGAAACTTTGAATATTTAATATCTTTAAAATATTAAATTCATAAGAGAATAGAAAACTGGGTATGCAGTATTCCTGTATAAAATCGAGAGTTTTACATGGACCTGACATTTTTTCTGTATAACAAAAAAGGTTGACTTGTGTGACACTGTGTAATTTTTGCTGACATTCATGGGCGGAGTAGTAAATTTATTTTATAAATCTATTCTAAATCATCCAAGGTTAGCTTAAGATAAATGGCTGGAAAGGAAACGAACCAGACAGGAAAAAAAACGCAAGAAGGGGCTTTGGAATTCAAAGGATGACGACCAACAGTCATTCAAACTATCCTACTTATTATATTTAGACCAAGAACTGGTATCGAAGGCGAGCTCGCGGCTTGTTTGTTACCCAAGAAATTTTTACTCCCAAGGTGTGAAGAAAAGAATTTACTCATTCGAAGATATAATCCTTAAGTCCCCAAGAAAGAATTTCGTTCAATTTTTTAGATGAATTCTCAAAAAAGCAGCAAATTCAGAATGCAAAACATTACCAGTGGAAACCAGTACACAACCTTTATGAACTAATACTGAACTAGTTACAAACTGCGCGTTTGTAATCAGTCTTAGAGTTTTTTACTGGAATCTTTGGAGTATTTCGATGTTAAAGTTATCTACAGTGTCACAGAAGTTGTATGCCATAGAGAATTTCGATTAAGTAACCAATTAGGTTTCGGAGTTTATTTCCAAGTGTTTTGCGTTTGGTGAAAATATGCGCTTTCCATATGAATTTTCTCTCGAGGTACATGCCAAGAAATTTTGTAACATTAATTTGGAGCATAATTACATTATTAGGTTTCACGAGAGGGCAAGTGTTTCGTTTGAATGTCTTACCTTGAGCAGATTTTGTCTCGTTAGCTTTTATTTTTCAGTCTTTCAGCTATTTTATCGAGTACTTTTTGGAGTTTGAGGGAAGCCACTTCGGGTGGGAGTTTATAGCGAGTAGGGCGGAGTCATGTACAAAAATTCCGAAGATAGTTACCGTTGGGGTTGGTAGATCTTGGGTGTAAAGCAAGTATAGTATTCCGCCAGCTGGCATATCAAACGCGGTTGAAGGCTTGAGAAAAATTATATCAAAAAATGCGGCTGTGCAATAATTCTTCTGCTCATACGCTTTGTGAATCCATTTACGAGTCTGTTTACTTATTCGGATTTATTGATTTGGGATTGATTTGTTTTTTGTTTCTAGCAAAAACCATATAAATCCAAGTTTCAAATAGTTTACAAAAACTAGATACATTTTTTTCATTTCATTTTTTCTCTAACGGTAGGATTCCAAGAACCTTACCGACTAGGTACATACGAGGTGTGTTCAGAAAATTTGATTTTTATCTCCTCAGTCGTTGCAAAACGCCATCCTTTATGAGTTTCTTCAAACTTGGGGAAAGGAAAGGGTGGTCAAATCTGCTGGATACGGCGGCTAATGCATGATAAGGTTGATGTTTTTGGTCAAATAATCTCTCACAGGCAAAGATGAGTGAGCAGGTGCATTATCATGATGCATTTTCTTCGAATTGTTCCGCGCAAACGGCGCATAACTTCAAGCTAATACTCCTTGTTCAGCGTATTATCTTGTGGTAAGAACTCCTGATACACTATACGCCATGGTAATCGCAGAAAACAGTGAGCAAAATCTTGATATTAATCGAACTTGGCGTGCTTTTTTTGGTATTGGCTCTTCTGTACACTTCCATTGGGACGATTGGGCTTTCGTTTCGATGTCATAACCATACTCGTATACTCATGATTAGTCACCAGTTGTGATCCTTTTAAGCAAATCTGGGTCATCGTTGTTGTCATTCAACAGTTCCTGAGCGATGCTCAGGCGACGTTGTTTTTAGTCAAAAGCTCAGTTCAGCAATTCTTAAACAAACTTCGCTGCTGATGAAGCGCCGAAAAGATGAATGTCCGAAAAGATTGCATGGCATGAGCCAACCGATATGCTGATATACCGACTTCTTCAGCAACTTCTTTAATTGTGATTCGTCGACTCTCCATACGAATTTTCTTCACTTTCTCAACATTTTCATCGGTTGTTGTTGTGCTGGGGCGTCCAGAGCGAGCGTAGTCATTCGCGTTGTCTCGACCTTCTGTCGAAAGCTTGTACCACTTGTAAACATGTCTTTGACACAGAGTACTCTCACCTTATGCCACTGTCAAAATTTCAAGTGTTTTTGAGCACTTGATTCCATGTTTTACACAAAATTTGATGCAACTCTTTCGATCCATTTATTTCGATAGCAGAAAATCGCCGAACACGCAAAACACTTACCTTATTTATGCCTCTCACAAACAAACTCAAGATGCTATATTGCTGAACCCGTTAACATATCTTCGAGACGAGTGTAGCAACATACAAAAAATATAAGTAATAATAATCAAAAGTCGAATGTACGTAGCCCGCGTAATTTGAGAATTCACCTTATTTTTTGAACACATACGGGGTTTACTTAAAGTATCCGGTCAGTGGTACTAAGAAAAGTACCAATTTGGCGAAGATAAATTTTTCCGGTGAAAGATTAATTTTTAACGACGAAAATAATTAATCTGGACTGATCATTCTAAAATGTAAATGGGAGGAAAAGGAGGAAACAATAGCTCGTAACTTCGCAGAGGGTTTTTTCATGGTTTGGGCAGCCATTAGTGCCATAAGCAAAACGCGTTTATGTTCCATAGCGCATAGCATACAAAATTGAATAGTGTTAAGAATATACAACTTCCAGACGAAGTACTTATTCCTTTTTTTGATGATAACTTAGGTGAGGAATGGATTTTAAGGCATCACAACTCAGCCGTTCATACTTCCAAAGAAGGAGCAGAGTTTTTGGCAGCGAAAAAAGTATTAATTCTAGAATGGCCTGTCTTCTGAATTAAAATTTTGCTTAGGTTTTTCTATGAATATTTGACGAAAGCATTTTGTACTTTTTTGTAATCGTCTTGCATATAAAGGGTTTTCCAATCAGAGGTGTCATTTTGATATTCAAAGAAAAATTCTACTTTTTAATATAAATGATCGGAGGTTTATTTCATTATATAGAGGAAAGTATGCCGTTAATAGTGAAAAATAACATCAGGCAAATGACCACGCTTACAGAAGAATATCCTTTTCATGAAATTTTCCATAACCGAATTATAAATTATAAATATTGAAAAGCCTTTATTTGGCATATCTGGTTAAAATGAAGATTTAAATAAATTTTACGTTAGCGCGACAAAGTGAAATTTAAGCAAAGAAAAAAATGTTGGCTGAAAAAAGACTGCGCGAGTAAATACCTGTTTTTTTCGTTTATTTGATAGCCTAAGCCGGGAAGAGATTTACATTTTGTTTCCTCATACCGACCACTCTTGTTGATGCCTCCAATTGGTAAACTATTTGAAAAGCTCATCCTCAATCGATTGACGACAATTATCAACTCTAAAAACTTGTTACCTTCGCATCAATTTGGCTTTCGCAGTAAGCACTCAACCATCGATCAGGTGCACAGAATCACAGCTGAAATCGTAAACTCGTTTGAGCAGAATAACGTGTGTTCAGCAATATTCCTGGACGACGCACAAGCTTTCGACAAGGTTTGGCATGTTGGTTTAAGTAACAAACTCACTACCTGCCTTCTAAAAGATTTTTGCGACCTCCTATAATCGTATCTGAGCGAACGCTACTTTCGCGTTAAACAAGGGAACGACGAATACTCTAACCTTGAGGAAATAAATACGGGTGTGCCGCAAGGAAGCATTCTTGGTCCGCTATTATAACCTCTATATACCAGAGACTTGCCGATAGACTCGACTAGCTTGATCGCCACTTTTTGCCGGCGACACTGCCATCCTAGCAATTGGAAATGGCGCTGAAGAAGTACTGGCATAACGCTCGATGCTAAGCTTCGATTGAAGCAGCATATAAAACTTGAACGGCATGAAATCTATCTGAAGATAATAAAAATGAAATGGTTAATTGCTAAGCTCAAAGCTATACATATATAACAAAATAGCTAATAATAGCTATATAAAGGGTGGCTAAGTTTCAAGGGCCAGTGTTGATTTTAAATAAAATACAAGTTTTTTAGGAAATTATTGTCATTTCTCTTTATTATGATAATACTAGTACAGCTCAATTACGTATGGAACAAAATATTGGCCAAATGGCCGCCGCGGCCTCGGCGGCACACCTCCATCCGATGGTTCAAATTTTCGATGACGCTGAGGCATAATTGAAGATCTATGCCGTTAATGTGCCGAATTATCTCATCCTTTAGCTCTTGAATTGTTGCTGGCTTATCGACGTACACCTTTTTTTTCAAATAACCCAAAAGAAAGAAGTCCAACGCTGTCGCTGACGTTTAGGTGTGGTTCACATTCAACATCGGCCCTTGAAATTTAACCACCCTTTATAACAAAATAGCTTATAATAGCTATATATAAAAAAGGTATAAAATCTGTGTGATTCTGTGGCTCCTAGTTATAGAGTTTCGCCAGTCAAAGTAATATAAATATACTTCAACGACTACAGAATAAGATCCTTCGAGATATTCTCAACTCACCGTGGCTCATTCGCAATAAAGATATTCAACATGACCTCAAGATCCCTACAGTCGCTGAAGAAATTAAAAAACCACTCCTTCAGACTTCAAAGGCACGTGAATGAGAAGCTAACAAACACCTCAACACCTCAGGTCTAATCCGACGACTCCATCGAATCAAACCAAATGAGCTGGCATGATGGTTGTTAACTTAAGGCAGGGCCTATGAAAATCACTTCACAAAGTTCTCTTTATGTTACCAAAATTGTACTGCTCGTTTGTTTATGTATAACTAGTTGCAGTGCCCCTTCGGCAGGCAATGGCAAACCTCCGAGTGCATTTCTGCCATCAAAAAGCTCCTCATAAAAAATATCTGCCGTTCGGAATCGGCTTAAAAACTGTAGATCCCTCCATTTATGGAACAACATCAAGACGCACGCCACTAATAGGAGGAGGAGCTCGGCCAAACACCCAAAAAAAGGGTGTACGCGACAATTATATATGTATACTATGGGCCCTTTTAGTTGCAGTGTCAACAAACAGTGTTATGTATTTTATATTGTATCTATGTTTATATTAAAAAAAAAATTTCGTACCCCAACTCATAAAATTTTGCAATTCTTTGATATGCAATTATTCAGCAGCGCTAAACTAGCTTCTAAAACATAACTACAAGACTCATATTTCCACATACATATTTGCATCGGAGGAGCGCAATAAAACAAGTGCAATAAAATATAGAACGGAGTCTAGGCAATAACTTCCTTTCGCCCCTTTTCCAAAAACAAAGAATCCAGAATTGTAGTGCACGGTTTGAGGCAGTAGAGCAAAGCAACAGTTATGCGAAGGCATTGTGAAAATCACATTAAAACAAATGCAAATTTGTTGCCCGAACTTACTGCTTCACTTTGTGCTTTTCGCTTCACTGGCTCACTGGCTCACTTACACTTTATTGCACTTTTATTGGTGGCGGTTATCGCGCGGTATTGCCTTTAACTTTATGTTGCACTTTATGGCTAGCAACTGTGTTTGTTTCTATTTACTACGCAGTGTATGTTATGCCACAAAGTCGCCTTAAATATTTGCAATGCTTAGCTATGTTTGAAAGCTGTGTACGTTTACTCGTAAAATCAGTAAAGTGGTTTCAAGGAAAGGTTAGTTGCACGCCACTTGTAGACAGATTTTTTTAAAGTAGTAAATGTTTTTGCTGAGAGAGACAGAGAGAGACTAGAGAGCACCAGTTTATTATACAAGTAACTGGTTTTAATTTTAATACGAAAAATTTTCTTCTTGTTTAGTACGCGCCTAACATTCTAAGAAATACTTCAAAAGGAATAATGAAGAAAAAACTGATAGGCTGATCAGAAAGATACCTTTCAGCCTTTTGATGCCAAACGAATATTATCTTATCACATGTTTGTCCTAGCTTAAGATTTGCTTAGTGCAATGTTGGAGACAAAACACTCAATGCTTCAGTTGTAATTTATCGAAAGGAGCGTGTAATTGTGGACTTATGGTGACGTTTGTTATAAATAACTCTGGCCACCACAACTACTTAGTTAATTTTGCATTCTCTAATTAAATGAACGCAACTTAAGCAGGTATGGGAACTTATAGAAGGTAAAACCATCGTGGCGGAGGAGCCCTTTAAAATTTTGTTAAATGTCATATCATCAAATAAATTTTTTTACAAAAATTTTGGAATTTTTACAAACTTGTTTTTAATTAACCCATTGGTAAAAGCCTGCGTAAGTAGATGAGGCCATTTTAATAAAAAAAATTAGGAAGACTTAAACATTTTTGTTGCAAAATTTGTTAAAAATATTTATAAAAAAATTGTAATAATACATATGTTACTGGCGTTTACACCCGTTTTGGTTGTTTGGCCGAGCTCCTCCTGCTATTTGTGGCGTGCGTCTTGATGTGGTTTCACAAATGAAGGGACCTACATTTTTAAACCGACTTCGAACGGCAAATATTTTTTTTATGAGGAGCTTTTTCATGGCAGTAAAACACTCGGAGCTTTGCCATTACCTGCCGAGGGCTATTAGAAAAAACGTTTTCTTCATTTTAGTGTTTTACGGAGATTCGAACCAACGTTCTCTCTGTGAATTCCGAATGGTAATCACGCACCAACCCGAACAATTTTTTATATTTCTACGAATGGTCACTCCATTTTTTATTTGATACGATTTTTGATACGATACACATTTTCTTTATTATTATTTTTTTTATTAAACAAAACAAAAAAATTATACGCATAAAAATTACATATTTTTATTTTACTAAAATTGTTAAATATTTTTATAAAAATGTTGTGATAATATAGGGTTGTACGATTCTTTTATCACATTTTCATTTCATATTTTTGATTTTTTTTTTTTTTGATTATTTAACAAAAAAATCTACGTATCTGCAGCACTGCAATTTTTATATGAAACAAAAATGAAAATTTCTTAAGGTAAAATAAAAATTACACAAATAAGTAGGAGCACTTTAAATTTGTTTGGCTAAAGCTTTTGTTGAAAAAATTAATAAACATTTTTTAGATTTTTTGTTTTTTCGAAATATTTTAAAAAACTTTTTTGTGAAATTGAAAAAAAGATTTTTTTTTTAATTTTTCATGTAATGTTTAAAGAATTTGTTTAATTAATTATTCGAGAAAATTCTACATTGTTCGCAATTTTTGTCTGAAACAAGTAAATGAGTATTTTTATCTTATTTACATAAAAAAAAAGATTTTCATGAATTTATAAAGGAAAACTGAAAAAAATTCTACGGTCTGCTATTTTGATCTGTAAAAATGAAATCAAGATTTTTATTTTATTTGTTTAAAAAAAAAATTCATGAATATAAAAAGAAATTAATCAATTCAAAAAAAGTTCTGCGTTGTCCGCAATTTTTATCTGAAGCAAGTAAATGAACAATTTTTTGCTGTAAAAAAATAATTAAGCAAAGTTGATTGAAAAATGTAAGTGAAGACTTTTATTTTATTTATTTTACAAAACTTTTAATCAACTAAAAAAAAATTAGTTAATTAATCATTAAAATTTTACGTGTCCGCATTTTTCTAAAACAAGTAAATGAATTCAATTCCCATTATTTTATCTAAAACAATAAATAAGAAATTTATTTTAAAAAATTCGTGGAATTAACAAAACAAAAAAATTATTAATTATACAAAAAATTCTACGTTGTCCGCTATTTTAATCTGAGACATGTAAACGATGATTTTTATTTTATTTCTTTAAAAATAAACTTTTGTGAAATTAGAAAAAAAAATGTATTAGTTATATTAAAAAAAAGAGTTCTACGCTATCCGCAATTTTTATCCGCAAAAATTAGATGAAGATTTTTATTTGATTTATTTCAAAAAATTGTAATGAATTAAAAAAAAAATTAATTAATTATTCATAAAAATTCTGCGTTGTCCGCAATTTTTATCTGAACTAAAATTGAATTAAAAATCAAAAATGCTTGTGAAATCTGAACAAGAAAGAATTTTTTATGTAAAAAAATAATTAAGCAAAGTTTATTAAAAAAAGTAAGTGAAGATTTTTATTTTATTTATTAAAAAAAAAATTTGTGGAATTTGAAAAAAAATTTTAATTAGTTATAATTAAAAAAAAAAATGTACGCTGTCCGCAATTTTCATCTGGAAAAAGTAAATGAAGATTGTTACTTAATTTATTTTTAAAAATTTTGCCGTGAATTTAAAAAAAAATTAATTAATTATTCAAAAAAATTCTACTTTGTCCGTAATTTTTTTCTGAAACAACTAAATGAGGATTTTTTATGTAGAAAAATAATTAGGCAAAGTGAAAAAGATTTACAAAATTTATAAATTTTATATACTAATTTTATTTTGTTTTCTATAAAATTTCTATAAAATGAGTTGAATTAGCCAGTCGAAAAAATGCTACGCAACTATGTTTAGATTGTAATTATTTGATTGAAGATGAGCTCGTATACCAATTTTCAATCGATTGCAAGCTATTCGACTTTTGTCCATCCTTTTGAAAAATGTGGTTTCCAGAAAAGCGCTCCCCTGCAGCGTTGTCCTCAAGTAATCCTAGCTTCTGTAGTTATTTAAATGTTTTTTACTTCCGATATATCTAAAAATAACTACTTTTCTAAACTGAGCGCAAACATTTTTTTTTTTTTTAATTTCAGGTTGTTCTTACCCCTTCATGAACATGCATAGCCAGCAATCAAAAGTAATCTATTTTAAACCAACTATTTCTTGTACATAGTTGCTTTCGCTTCCCACGTGCGCTCAACTTCCATCGATAAGACTAATATTTCCACTGGTTTTGCTCATTCTATTCAATCTTGCGCGCACACACCCACGCACAACTTCTTACTGCCCTACTTGACTAATTTGCAACAAAGTGTTGCTAGCGCCACGACGTTTTGCAGAAGCCAAGGCAACTTTGCGCTGTTTATCAGATTGACAAGAGGAAAATGTCAGTTATTTATGACAGCTGTAAATTTTAAGCACCGCCAATGCTGGCAAAGCTAACCGGCTGTTGCCCAAGCACACGCGCGCCTTCCTCACCGAGTGCTTATCAAACTTTCTTACGAATATAATGTCAAGTGTTGCCTTGCAACGAACGCTCAATGTCATGCATATATGTGCATGTACAGTACTGAGCAAAACTTGAGCGCAGATTTTGTTTTATTAGGCGAAAGCAAAGTTATTGAATTAAATTTTATACTTATTTTATAAATGAAAAGTTAGATATGAAACCAAAGAAAGACTTCGACTACCAATGACAGTGTTCTTTTCAAGCGCTTATTTCTTCACTCTAACTCAATTGAGACTTAATGCTCCTTATTATTTTGAGCTTGAAATTTATTTTTGTTCTTTATTTTTTTTTTGTGTTTGTTTTTTGTCACCAGCAACATTTCCCATGCATCGACTCTAAAGGGATATGCTTGAGTTTTGAGCGACACTGTGCGCTTTAGAGCTTCTCTTCTACTATACGTAATTTATGTGGCTGCAGACGACTTACTCAAATATCCCACATTAAGCACTTGCCACCCGGCCACGACCTTTCCCTTTTTATGTGCACATGAGATATTTTCAAGACTGTTGAAGTTAGAATGACACGAGCGTGCGATGGTCACAAAAACTAAGCAACTGTGAAAGTATCTACGAGATGACTTCCGAGACTTGTAAAAGCACACACTGTAGTGAAATGTGTTCACATTGTATTTAAGGTGAATTAACACGGGATAGAAAATTGTGAAAATGCGAAATGAAAAAAAAAAAAACAATATTAAAAAAGGTTTTTACTTGAATGAAATGAAATATACTGAAAAAATGTATTGAAAGTTTTCTCACGTGCTGAGGTTAAAGAAGGTAGGAGTTTGACAGAAGTTATGGCACGAGACTGGACATCTTCCATACCTCTTCAACGAACCAGGAACTCCGGGTGAATGGCTATAATTACATGCGTCCAATGAACTTCTTTCACATGAACTGTAAGATTTTACTGCCCACTAGAGAGAAGTATAGAATTATAAATATTTATCGGAATCCTAGAAGTCTTTCCTTATATATTCCTTGATATGCTATGCAAGAGTTACGTAGCAATTGTGCGAATTTATAAAGCAAATCTTGATATTAAAAAGTCTACGCAATTAAAAGACTCAACGAGTGTTTTTCAGGGGAGAAGCCTTTGGCATCTGAGAGGAATGTAAAATAGCTTTGGAAGAGCCTAGTGCTAGCACTATTATGGAAAGGCTTTTGCTGAGGTACTGCACACAAAACTATTCCGACAAATCGACATTGATGAAAAAGAAATAAAGCGCATTTCCAATATTGAGGCCAAACTGCAAACGTGAGACTACAAAATGGGGAGACGAGTGATATTGCAATCAAGAGGGGATTTCACCAAAGATGTGTTTTATCACCAATGCTCTTGAATTTGTAATCCGAGTATATATTTGAAGAAGCTTTGGAATCAGTCAACTAAGGAATAAAAGTCAACGGCGTAATAATAATAAGTAATAAACGGTTTGCCGATGAGACCAAAAAATTGGCTGACAAATTTAATGGCCTGCAATATCTCGTTAAAGAAGTCAGTGAAAAAAGTCTACAAGAATTAACACCCAAAAAACCAAATTTATGGGTATTTCAAAAAACCCTCAAGAAATCAGCCATTCAAACATTGATGTACATATATGCCAATCGGTGAATCCTACAAAAAGTACCTCAGTGATTTTCACTAGGAAACGCAATATGGAAGGCCTGTTACTGACCACATTGAAAGGGGTAACACTGCAACTGTCTTCTGAGGTTAAATATCTAGGAGTAATCCTAGATAGTAAACTTACCTGGAAGAAGCACGTCGAGCAGAAGGTCTCTCGAACACTAAAAGTCTTCTGGCAGTGTAAGAGAACCTTTGGCAAGACATGGGGTCTAAGACCGGCGATAGTACACTGGCTGTACATCACCCTGTTTAGACCCATTATTACATACGCCTCTGTTGAATGCTGGAAAGCCACAATGATTAATTCCAGAGTAAAACCCCTAAACAGGCTACAGAGAAGTGTGTGCTTGGGTGTCACAGGTGCCATGAGCACAACATCTGGTGATGCCCTTAATGCCATTCTGAACTTGCAACCTCTAGATCTTCAAATTCGAAAGGAAGCAATGAAGGCGGCGTACAGGCTCAAGTTAAACGGAGTCTGGGGAAGTGAAGTAAGCACTGGCGACTGTCAGATATACCACCAGTTGTCAGAGCAGTGGACACTGTTCTCGATGCCGGTGGACAATCGGGTGCCTGTCGTTAGCTTCGGTAGGAAGTATGACGTTTTTATCCCAGATAGAGATCAATGGTTAAGTCCAGAGAACCTATAAATGGAATATCAGCACACTTTCTACACCGACGGATCCAAAACCAGTGATGGAAGTGGATCTGGATGGTACTTAGACGAAGACACTAAGTACTCCTATGCCACAGGACAGATGGCCACGGTATTCCTTACGGAAGTCTATGCCATCTTGAATGTGGCGTACTGGCTAATTGAAAAAAGTGGCGGGGCAACAGTATTGGAATTTGTAGTGACAGTCAAGCTGCACTGAGAGCCTTGCTAACCCACGTTGCTCTTCGAAGTTAGTCGGAGAATGTAAGACAAAACTGAACAGTGTTGCAAAACAGAACAAAGTTAATCTTATTTGGGTGCCTGGACATTTTGGTATTGCAGGGAACGAGTTAGCTGATAAATTGGCAAATGAAGGCTCTGCAAGTATGCCACTAGGCCCTGAACCCTTTCTAGGTGTCAATTCCGCATCGGTTCAACTATGGATTGAGGACTTCATGAGGACCCACAGAGGTCATTGGTCTGAGTTGAACCCGTGCAGAGTAGCCAAGTGCTTTGTGAAAGAAGCAAACAGGAAAACAGCGACCTTTCTCCTAAAACTCAGCAGGAAGGACCTGAGAGTACTGGTGGGTATAATCATAGGGCACAACGCATATGGCTACCATGGGGGTCGTGGACAGCCCGATATGCCTATCCTGTCTTGAGAATGACGACACTGCAGAGCATTTTCTTTGTAGCTGTCCTGCATTTTCCAGAATCAGACTTAGGATATTGGGTTGCGATACACTGAGTATGGACAAAGTTCATAATCTCTTAAAATTCATCAATGAATCCAAGAGATTTGTGGAAGAGTGACCTCAAACTAATTTATCCGTTTTTACCATCCACCTTTTATCTTTCTTATCTCTATTCTTTCTACTGATTTCTATCCGGGTGTAGTACAATGGTCTACTGACTGAGTGCTTGGACTTGGCCAACCCCCCACAAATCTAATCTAATCTAATCTAATGTGACAGTCTGATCCAAAGATTATTACGATTCAAGTACCAAGGATATTGGCTTAGCGAAACAAGGGCAAATGATAGAGAAATTTGCTTTCGGATTGAGGCAACGAGGGAGGCTTTCTTCACTTACAGGAATATTCTTTGCAATAAAAGCTTGAACGTGAAATTATATCTGCGGAACTTGAAATGTTGCGTTTCGTCTGTTTTGTTGTACAGTGTGAAGGCATAGACACTCAAGGTTGCAAGTATGAAAAAATTTGAGTCGTTTTAAGTGTGGTGCTATCGGCGGCTGATGAAAATATCGTGAACAGATAAAGTAACACAGAAGTCTCTAGGAAACTAAGAAAGGATAGAGAGCAGTTACAAACAATAAAGCGCCGAAAAGCGCATATTTTGGTCGAACATCCTGTCAAAAAATATCGGGAATTGTTTATTTAGAAAGCGCGCGTTACATATATTTCTACATTTTTTTTGCTGTTCTCTCTAGCGTCGTACAGGTTGAGCGTGATCTGTCAAATAGCTTGTTTTTGGCATTTAATTATATCAGTCAACCGCAGGTGTACTCTGCGATTTTCCCTATGGATGAAAATATCGATCAAAGAGCTTGTCTTAAATTTTGTGTTTTGAACGGGATTTCGTATGCCGAATCGTCGAAAATGTTGCAGAAAGCCTATGGCCAGTGTGCTTTATCAAAAACACGGGTCTACGAGTGGTATAAGGGTATAAGAAGTCGTGGAAGATTCGCCTCGACCTGGTCGCCCATCAACGACTTCAACGGAGGTAAACGTACACAAAGTCAAGGAAATGGTGATGGAAAACCATCATTTAAGCTTGAGGGAGGTAAATCTTGACCTTGGCGTGTCTCACCATCAACATTTTACAACATCAATTTGGCATGAAAGGCCAAGGCGCGTGACTGCTTGACTCATTCCAAGAGAGTTGAATTTCTATAAAAAAATTTATCGCAAAAAGGTGGCTGAAGACATGCTTGAGCAAATGAATTTGGATCCAACGTTCATCCAGCGCATCATAACAGGTGATCAGACGTGGCTATATGAGTTTAACATGCAAACCAGTCAATAGGCGGCTGAATGGCGCTATCCACATGAGCCGACACCCAAAAAACCACGTCAAAGTCGGTCGAAAGTCATCCTACTCGTTTGCTATGATTATCATGGCAATGTGCACACGGAGTCTCGGAATTTATTCCAAATGGTTCTACGGTAAATAAAGAATATTATTTGGTAGTTGTGCAACGTTTGAACGAGAAAGTGCGTAGGAAACGACCCAATTTGTGGAAAGAAAACTCATGGGTCTTGCACCATGATAATGCACCGTCTCACAAGGCTCCTATTGTGAGCACTTTTTTGACCAAAAACTCGACAAATATCATCGAACAACCACCGTATGCCCGGATTTAGCCCCATGTAACTTTTTGCTTTTCCCAAGGAACTGAAGAAGATTTCTTCAAACGCGTTTAAAGGGTGCTTTAATGATTGGACTAATCGTTGGCATATGTGTATTGGTTCGAATGGAGCCTATTTTGAAGGCGACAAAATAAATTTTGTTGACTAAACAATTATTTTGCGTTGTATTAAACAATTGTCGGTACTTTTTTCACAGAATATATTATGCGTGGTCCTAAATATAAATTATTGCTACTGATTGTGCAAAATAATATCGAACTAGCTTGTCATCATAACTTTATCCTTATATGGGTGCCAAGAAATGTAGAATTAAGGGAGCAAAATAGCTACTAATCTGGCTCAGAACGGTTCGGCCAAAGATAGGGCAGAGACACAAGGAGTTATTCAGCTTCTGAATGTCAACAGTGATCAGATCTCTCAGCACTGGCAGAGCTTAATAGATGAAAAGATCCGCAAACTAAACATTTTTCTAACGTAAATTGTTTGGTATTTCTGAAATTTGCGAATTTATTTTAAAAGATATTATGAAATTCATTAAATTGACCTTCAGCGCCATCTAGCAAATGATAGGATAGAATAAATGGTTGCCCACGCTAGGTGCCCACTTGGACAAAGAATGAAAATACCGCCATTGTGATACTATAAAGAGAAAAAAACAGAGGGAAGAGAACTAAAGAGCTAACGGCAGAGCTGACAGAGACGTTGAGGATACAGCAGCAGAGCTCAATATCGTTAATACACCAACTACATTAGCAATAGCAGGTACTACATGAGGAGAGCAGACAGAACGTGAAAAGCGACTCCCACCAGCAGACATAGCGTTTGCAGTGATAGCACCGGCAGAATTCGAGCCTGCCTTCGCGCTCTCAGTACCAGTGATAGTAGCCGATCGATGCACAGCATCATTAGCGCTGGAAGCAGCGAAAACCGAGGAAAAAGCAGCACGCGAGGAGAGACTCGCACTAGCAGCAGCCAATGAGCACTAGTCACTAAGTCACGTATATTTATTAGTTCGGATGGTAAGTAACGATATGTCAGCTGTAACTATTTGCGAGTTTGGTATGCATTTGATATGCACTGTTTGTGTCTGCAGAGCATTGAACTTTTACAGTAGTTGTTATACTCTTCATGCAGAGCATTCACCAGAGCTAACAGCCGTGCATTCTCACTCCGAGGAGCGGCAATTTCTTTGACGACTGTAAGCAAAGAAACTTACTGCTTATTAGCAATGCCATTTTTTTGCGGTTGTGTTGTTTTTTTGGAAAAAAGGAAGAAGGGGGCTCTGGATTGGAGAATGACGACCACCAATGGCTAATTTCATTTTAATGAATGCTATCTTGCATAGAACTAATGAAATACATAGAACAAATGAGAAATGTATTATTTATTCCAAATAAACATTCATGTAGGAATTTTCTAATAATTCTAATTTTGAAATTTAGTTTCAGTAAGTAGTGTGCCTGGATTTAATTAAAGATTTCACTTGCACTAAAAATGATAGAAAAAAATTAAAAAATTAGCGCTTTTCTATTAGGTGTTTGGCCAAGCTCCTCTTCCTACCTGTGGTGTGCAGCTTGATTTTGTTCCACAAATGGAAGACCTACAGTTTTAAGCCGACTCCGAACGGCAAAGGCTTTTTCTGAGGAGTTTTTTCATGGCAGATGGTTTGCTATTGCCTGCCAAGGGACGATTGCTATTATAAAAAAGCTATGAACTCAGTATTATTGGCACCTGAAACAATCACTTACAATTAGTTTCACTCAACACCCAGACACTACGTTTGATTTCAACGCCTAGTGTAATGGAGTATCCGACTGCTAATGCCAATTTAAATTTTTAAATTTCCGCAAAATTGGATGCTTCAAAGCTTAAAGTGTGAGGCTATCTAGAATTACATATTTATTTATGTTTCTGTGTAAAACCAAAACAAAAACAAAAAACAGTAGCCGAGCACACTTTTCGCTAAACCACAACTACACCCAACCTATCAAGGGAGTCCCTTCGGTCACTCTGCTCACCGATACTGAAGCAATACGAAGATGCGTATATACATACACACATACACTCGCATACTTCGCCCATCGATTATATGGCAAGCTTTTGCAAAAGTGAAAACAAAAAAGATATCTGAAAGAAGAAGTGGAAAACTCCTGCGTCGAAGATAAATGATCGAACGAACTGAGCAACCAAAAACTGCAACGAGTGGCAGGTTAAACGAATTCATAGTTTCCACAAACACAAACACAGCTGCCGATGTACCGTTGTACCTACTGCACGCTTGCGCTTACTTACACACAAATAAGTACATTCGAAGATAAAAGACTTTAGAGTAGTGCAGTGAAATGCAGAAATTCATAAAAAGCAATAAGTTTAGAGTTTCTTCTAAGAAATTTAGTGGAGCCTGGTAAGCATTCCGGGAAATATAGGCAAGCGAAGGAGATGTAATTTTCGGAGAAATTGCGTCCATTTTGAGGCTTTTAGAGCAATAATTGCAATGGACAGACACTGTACGTACACTTGCGTACGGAAGTATAGAGAAAAGAGGCCATTTTCATACTCGCTGCATTTTATGGTTCAAAACGGTCTTTTGTTTGTATTCACTGCGTGCGGTGGGCCAACAGTTTTTCATTTAATTTAATTTTCTTACAGCTTCACTTAATTTTTGTTTTTGTTTTACTAATTTCTTTTTTTTTTGCCTTTGGCACTACTTATGAGTAAATTCAGTTTTTTGCGCTGCTGCTACCTTGTCTTTTTAGCAAGTCATTGCATATTTACAGGCGCCAATGCCATTTACGCTAATAGATGGCACATCCTTTACTTGTGTGGGTAACTTACTATGTATAATTTATGTATGTACATATATGAGAGTTCATTTAAATGAATACACATACACAAGCACGCATTCAAAAACTCATACCAACGCAAAGAGAAATGCACAACTAAAAAATTACAGGGTGATCGGGAAGAAAGTGTATATTAGACCGCCTTGTCCGAAGAACGCAGAGGCCCAGCGAGGTGTTGTATTAGTTATTTTATTAAAATTGGTTTATATTAGCACTTAGTCAATAAGACATATTAGATTTTTATAGGCTAAGTGGACATATTGTATTTTGCGGTTAGTAGCATTAAAAAAGGCTACAATTAAACCGTTTGTTATCAATATTCAAAAATTTCAATTCGCGATATTTTGAAAATGAAAAATCTACCTCAACAAATTTAAAGATTTTACTAAACTCAATTAAGGATCTAGTAATAGGAACATTTCGAGCATAAAGAGATTGTGAGAGACTAACATAAAAAGGGTCTGAACTACGAAGAGGTATGTCCGGAATATTAAAGAAAATCCTCTCAAGAAGCGCCGAACAGTCAATAGCACCACAAGTCAAATGAAAAATGAAAGACAAAGATAGGATTATTCTCCTGTTCTGCAATGAATTTATGTTAATCAATAAGCATCGCGCTTCATAGATAGAGATAGAACCGAAAAGCGAAAATTTCGCAACGCGAAATGTAAGAATACTTTCTGGAGTCGTTCAGTTCTAGCAGCATTTTCTCATTTTCGGTACAACGCTTAATTCAATATCGTTGTTATATCCAATAATTTGAGGTTATTTGAACTTGCGTCTATTATTTTTTGGAACCGATTTTCAAATGGGGCTTTTATCCACATTTGATGTAGAAGCATCAGCCTTTTTAACAGGTGGTATAGGTGACAAAGTAGGAAAACAATATGTGCAGCAGCATCAGCATAAGACGACATAATTAAGTTGATTGCAGTGGAGAGAGCAGTGCCGGCACTTACAGCAGACTGGGAAGGTAACGACAGAGATGGCAGAGACGTTGAGGATACAGCAGCAGAGCTGAATATCGTTAATACACCAACACTACATTAGCAATAGCAGGTCCTACATGAGGAGAGCAGACAGAACGCGAACAGCGACGCCCACCAGCAGAGATAGCGCTCGCAGTGATAGCAGCGGCAGAATTCGAGCCTGCCTTCGCACTTTCTGTACCAGTGTTAGTAGCCGATCGATGCACAAAAACAGCATCATTAGCGCTGGAAGCAGCGGAAACCGTGGAAAAAGCAGCACGCGAGAAGAGAATCGCACTAGCAGCAGCCAATGAGCACTAGTCATCAGGTCACATATGTTTATTAGTTCGAATGGTAGTAAGTATATGTTAGTGTAACTATTTGCGAGTTTGGTATATGTACATTGAAACTGTTTGTGTCTGCATAGCATTGAACTTTTGCAGTAGTTGTTGCTTATCTTCATGCAGAGTATTCACCAGAGCTAACAGCCGTGCATTCTCACTCCGAAGAGCGGCAATTTCTTTGACGACTGTAAGCAAAGTAACTTACTGCTTATTAGCAATATCATTGTTATTACGATTATGTTGTTCTTTTTTTGTGTGTTGGATGTAGCAAGGTTGACAATCGTTTTTTCAACACACCAATTTGATGGGGAAAAAGAGCGATTAGAATTACGGCGCTCAGCCGGGACAAGCAACCCCAAATCAGCCGGCAGAATACCAACGCAGCTCAAGTGAAAATACTCTTTGCACTGAGGACACAGCACCATCGGTTGCTTCCGATCAACCTTTGGTCCGCACAAGCAAGGCATATTAGTTTGTCAATTTTAACTCCATACTTATGAAAATAAAGTAATTGAAATATTAACACTTGCTTATTAAAAATTATTCGAAAACAAGCGGATCGATGAAACGTCCGTTCGGTTTACTTCACTATGCATTGTTGAGCATTGTCAATTATTAAGGGCAAGATCAAAATTTTCTTGTCAATGCATGGCACCTACTTTCGTCACATCGCTAAATTCCAACTATGCTAAAAGTATTTAAAATAGTGCAACAACTTTAAAATATATTTTCAAACACCCTGTATTACACACTGAACCTATTACATCAACTGGCATTTTGTATACTCTACGCCCGAGTTCACTTAGTTAGCTGCCGTGCTGCTGTTGAGCCTGAATTTCACTTCCTACTTACATACTTTAAATTTTGTGGCTCACCAATGCGCCAAGTAATTTAGGCTCAAGGCCACAAAAGTTGGCCAATTAATGGCATCATAAGTTTTTGTTTCTTTTCACATTTCACCCAGCGACTTCTGTTGCCGTTGGCAGCGCACTGTGTGAATGCTCGCAATGCTTAACTTTAGAAAATTTATAAACGCTACTTCGAGTAGTGCATGGATTGCTATGAATAACCTTTGTTGTTGTTTGTATAAAATTTAAGTTTTAATGGCATTCGTAAGGAAAAAGTTTTTTTTCTTCTTCTTCTGAACAAGTAATGGTGTGGTCTTTCAAGCACAAGAAAAAGCAGGAAAAAACCGTCAGCACGCAGCTTGTCCAGTTGCATTTCTTGCTACTCGCTTACATTTCCCGGCTATTTTCGTTTGCTGGCTCTACTCACATTTTTTTACTTCGTTACTCCGCAGCTGCTTTTCTAAATTCCTCCAACTCTGTACCTCAGAGTTGGTGGTGGTGATGGGCGTGGTGGTGCTGATGACGGGCGCGGTGGTGTGTGAGCACATCGATGGCGGGTGATTAATGATTTGACTGCGCAGTAATAATGAGCAAGCAAAACTAAATACCTGCTGAGTATGTAATGTAAATATATATATTCATATAGTTGTATGTACAGTTACTTACATATATGTGTATTAGGGTGGACTGTAATTTTTTTTTCAATAACTTTTGGCAGGCCTGCAGAAAGTTGGTTTTCTATGGCAGAAATGAGGCTGAAAAATAAAATTCGCCTCATCATATGCGAATAGGTGCCACAGCCACTATTATTTTGCAATTTTTGTTAAGTAATAGTTAAAACAACAAAAGTGCAATCAAAATTGAACAATTTAGCATCCCTCGTAGCAGGACACTAAAGATCTTTTAGGTGGAAGTGTCGGTCATTAGGGCCACCACCGATACTAAATATATTTATCCTACGCAGCAAGTGTTGGCCTAAAAATAATGTACAGGAAACGAGAGCTATAAACATCAACACTTCCTCTGCATCTTTCAAAGTTTACGACGAACTAATTTCACGTATTGGGTAGCCTGATAACATTTCATGGAGGAACAAAGAACAACAACGTCGCAAGAATTCGGAAAGCAAAGGATACAATGCTGCTCTAACCCGCATTTTGTATTCGAAACAATTGAACACAAAAACCATGATTACGATTGTTCAACTCCAATGTCAAGTCTGTGAGATGTCACTACGGCTGTTAAACAAAGAAACATCGTCAAAAGAAACATCGCGCAAACCGCAGACCATTGTCATCAGATACCTGCGTATAATCGTGCGAATCAGGTGGCCGAAATTGTGTATCTCCAACGAAGAACTTACGGAGCGGAGTTGATAAAAAACCCATCAGTATAGAATTTAGAGAAAGAAAGTTGTGATGGCTGGCACTCACCTTCCGTAAACCAGAATTTTCTCTTTGTAGGATATCACTAGAATCGAATCCCCAAAGTGCACATGGACAGGGAAGACCCAAAGATTCTTGGCGCAAATCTATTCAATCAGAATTCCAATCAGTTGATAGCCCTCTAACATGAATCAGTTGACTTCTTTAACCAAGAAATCGGCAACAATTGAAATATTTTATTTTAGCACTATGCGCCTTTTATACGGCATTAAAGCAACAAATAATAATAATGATAATAATAATGTGTAAAAATTCCTAATACGTTCCTGCCACCTTAATGAACATATTTATAAAAAAATGTATAAAAAAATGTCCATATTATATCAACCCACCCTAGTATACATACGTGTAAAAAAATGTATAAAAAATGTCTATATTATATTAACCCTCCTTAATGCACATATGTATAAAAACTTATAAAAAAAATTCCTATTGTATCAACCCAACCTAATATACATATGTATGTATAAAAATATATAAAAAAAATTGCATATTACATATATCAACCCTCCTTAATGTACATATCCAATTTATAAAAAATATGTGTACACAAATTTCTATATACTATCAAACCACTTTGATGTACATATTTATAAAAAAATATATGCATTAAAATTTCCTTTACTATAACTTCCCCTAATATACGTATTATTTATAAAAAATATACAAAAAACTATCCATATAATAACAACCCTCCTTAATGTAATAAAAAATTTCATATAACATCAACACACCTAATGTAGCATATTAAAAATATATGCAAAACATCCATTTACTATCCCTCTTTAATGTACAAATTTATAAAAATATGTATAAAACAGTCCCATATACTAATACCACTTTAATGACTTATTTAAAAAATATACATATATAAAATTTGCATACTATCAACTCACCCTAACGAACATATTTAGAACAAAATATGTATATAACATTTTCATATACCATCCCTCTACCCTAATGAATATATTAATAAAAAAATGTATCCCAAAATATTTCCATATATACTATCAACCCACCCTAATATACATATTTTTAAAAAATATATATACTATCCCCTCTACCCTGAAAAAGGGTATATAAACGAGTAAAAATGTGTGTGTATGACCGGCACTATTGAAAATCTCTGCATGGGCCAGCTAAGCTCTGTATTGGCGCTGAGGAGCGGAAGTTTATTTGAATCGCATTAAACTATGATTTTTAAGAATTTTCAATGAACCAACTACTATGCGCTAAGCAGGCTCTTCTTCATTTTCCATTTCTTCTTATTTGAATTTTTTTCTATGCATTAAATTTTCACAAGTACACAAATACCTGGTTGCATTTTTCAACTCAGAAACTGTTTTCTTGAAAGTTTAGTCATTTAAATGAAATGCGCTGAAAAATAAAATAAAAATCAAAGTACTCCGTTTCCACCGAATGCTTAAATCTATATTCATACTATATATAAGCCTACAGTTTTATGCCGCAGATGATTTTTTATGAGAAGCATTTTCATGGCAGCAATACATTCAAAGGCCGGCCGAGGAGCGACCGCTAATAGAAAAAACATGTTCTATCATTCTCTGTTTCATGCTTAGAACGGGTTTTGAACTCTGGCACTACCGATTTAGAGTCACGCACCAAACTATTCGGCTAAGGCGCCTAAAAATTTGCGTTGTTTTGAGATAATTTTTCTCACTGACGGTGTGACGCATTTTCTCCATATAACGAATGCATCCACACAGCTTTTTTCTATGGAGAAAATGCGAGGCATCGTTAGAGAAAAAAATTTAAAAAAAATTTATTTAATTAATTTTTGAATACTTCAAATTTGCACTTTGGTATACCAAATATTAATGAATTATAAAATGACGCACCAAAAGTTTTTTCAAAAACTCTAATTAAAAATTTTGATATATTAATGAAAATTTGTAGAGTTTTTATAAATCTTGTACAAAGTTGGCAACTTGACTTAACATGAAATATGTTTGTATAAAGAAATATTTTTAGAAAAAAAAATTAAAATTCAAACATAAATGAGTGGAAAGTCACAGGTACATAATCGTCCCTAGTAGAATAACATAGCCCGCGTATTCCGAGGGAAGTCTATGACTGAATTTGCTTAACTCGCATCAGAGCAGTTGTCTCTTCAAATCAATCTAGAATAAGTAGAAGGTGTAACCAAACTTCTGATCATTTAACTTATGCAGATGGTGTCTTAGTCATATCATTGACATTTGCGAGCCAGATAACTGCATATACAAACAAACAAGCAATGGAGCGGGTAATGGTCAAAATAAATATTTCCATCAGTCAAAATCATTTTTGTATTTATTAAAAAAATTATTCAAAAATAAAATTGGATAATTGTTTTTGTGTCACCTTATATAACGATAATTCTTTTGTTTAGTAAAAAAATTATTCAAATATAAATTCTGTGATTAATTTTGTGCCACCTTGTAAGCAAAAAGTTTAGTAAAAAGTTTTCACAAAATAAATTGGATGAATAATTTTTCGCCACCTTGCAAAACGTCCATTTTTTTGTCTAGTAAAAAGATTATTCAAATATAAATTTGATAATTAATTTTTTGCCACCTTGTAAACAAAAAGCTTAGTAAAAAGTTATTCACAAAAAAAATTGGATGATTAGTTTTTCGCCACCTTGTAAAACGACATTTTCTGTTTGTATTCAAAAATAAAATTCTATGATTAATTTTTCACAACCTTGTAAAACGTCCATTTGTTTGTCTAGTAAAAAAATGTATTCCAAAATAAATTGGATTATTAATTTTGTGCCACCTGGGGTAACCCCCTTTTTTTGTTTAGTGAAAAAATGATTCAAAAACAAAATTGGATGATTAATTTTGTGCCAATTCGTATAACGACCATTTTTTTGTCTAGTAAAAAAGTTATTCAAAAATAAATTGGATTATTAATTTTGTGCCACCTTGTGTAACCCCCATTTTTTGTTTAGTAAAAAAATTACTAGAAAAAAATCGAATAATTAATATTGCGCCACCTTGTAAAACGACTTTTTCTGTTTAGTACAATAAAAAAATTGTTCAAAAACAAAATTGTATGATTAATTTTGCGCCACATTGTTTCACCCCTTTTTTTGTTTAATAAAAAATTATTCGAAACAAAAATTGGATGATTAATTTTGCGCCACCGTGCAAAACGACTTTTTTGTTTGTATTAAAAAAAAAATGTATTATTAATTTTGCGCCACCTTGTGTAACCCCTTTCTTCGTCTAGTAAAAAGGTTATTCAAAAACAAAATAATTGAAAAAAAAAACAAATGATTAATTAAAAAAATTATTGGAAAAAAAAAATTGTGTTTTTAATTTTTCGCCATATTGTATAACAACTATTTTTTTGCCTAGTAACAAAATTGTATGATTAATTTTTTTGTCTAGTAAGAAAGTTATTCAAGAACAAAATAAGATGATTAATTTTTGCGCCACCTGTACAACGGCCATTCTAAAAATAAATTTACTTAACCAAACTGGAATACCAGCAGCTAAGTGTTCTAATGGTTCCTTCTTTACTAAAGTTGCTGGAGTTCGTTCCCAAGCATCTACTGCGCATTGGTTCGCACATTTCCTAGCTGCCGCACAACTACTCCAACTGGCGAATCCTTCATACCAGAGACTCCCATAGCTACACTAGTTAATTTTCTCTGTTCAAAGAGAGTTTTCAGTCTTTTTCTAGGAAATCGCAACTGCACTCTATTCAGAGATGAAGCCAAAAATATAGGATCGCATTTTTATTTGTCCGTTATGCTGTCGAGCAAGGAAGAGGTTCATAGTCAATTTTCGAATTTTGGCAGTCCGAATTAGGACTTTATGCTTCAATTTTTTGGAAGCAACTAAACAAAGTGTTCCACTTCATGTATTTCTAGCTCGTCTCATGCTAAATGGGAAATCGTAATAGTATCAGTACTTAGAAATTTCTCTAAATTGAAATCACATATTTGAATTTGTATATTTCCTTTTAACAACTCAATACCCCAGGCTTACATTCCTCTCTCAGATATTAAAAATATACTGCATATAAACAAACCAACTAAGTCAAATATACTTTTGTAGACGAGTATGTGCTCATATTTATATACACACACTTATAATCTTGCATACACATATAAGCACATACAAACCACAAAAGTTGCTCCTTTATGCAGTTGCCAAGAAAAGTGAAGAAATCAATTTATAAAAGTCCGAACTCTGGTCAGTGAGCGTCAAACGTTGAGCGGAAATGTATTCGACGCATAGTTGGCGAGCAAATTTTCTAAATTGTGGTATCACAAGTAGAGTACAGATGCAGTTGGCTCTGAGCTTTCAAAAAACTATAAAACAGAAATAAAAACGGAAAACGGAAATTCAAAGCAACTTGCCAAAAATTAAATAAAGAAACTATAGAAGAGTGGTCACTGCTGAAGACAGCCTCGATAGTTTAAGGCAATACAAAACCTATAGAAAAGAAAACTTTTTCCTAAACCATTGATTGAATTCACTCATACGAAAAGAGATTTTTCTAAGTTTAGAAAATTAAATGACGCCAATTGAGCCAATGACACGGAAATAGATGAAACAAATTAAATTAATTTCAAGGCGAAATGAAATAAATTGGAGTGAAAATAATGAGGTGGAATTGAAGGCAAGGAAATAGAATTGAGTGCAAAGGAGAGGAATGGAATAAAATGGGGTGAGATGAAGCAGAAAGGAGAGACCCTCGAACAGCGGTTTGCCCAGGGTTAACATGCTGTCCTTCCATTCACAGAGGAAGTGGAAGATTGTTTCCTTTTTCTCTGGTTGTTTACAACTGTGGCAGTATTTCTTGTGAAGGATGCCCATTTTGGCTGTTTGTTCTCCGACAGACCAAAAGCCAGTTATGACTGTCATTAGTCTCCAGGCGTCCCGTCGTTTCATGTTTAACAATGTTGACGATTGTTTGAGGTTATGGGTGGGCCATAACGTTCTGCTGATTTTGCATTTCGTCTGGTCTCTCCATCTACAAACATTGTAATCTTTACTGCACCTAATGGTGAGAATACCGATTCTCAAGAGCGTTATTCATGACAGATCCCCCTATTGCCAGTTCATCTGCTTGCGTTCGATATTCCGTTGTACCGGGACCCAAATTAAAGTTAGTTTATGGTTTTCGCTCAAGGTGGTGAGGCTATTCCTGCTTTGCTCCACCACTTTAGTGGTTGTTGTAGCTGAATCCAGATTGCAGCCTGGCTATCCGAAAGAATAGCGATATTATCCCTAAAAGAGAAATCTGTGATTACTAGCCTACAAACTTCCCCAATTGCAAGTTCTTTCGACTGGAAGACACTGCAGGCATTAGGGAGACGCACAAATTTTTCAATTCTTTCTGAGCCTACTGATAAACAAATATGTAAAACATTTTTTTTCCTTGTTCACTCCACTCGGGAGCATAGGGCCTCGACAAGATTTAGTCTTGCGTTGGTTTCGTTTATCTGTTTTGATTTCTGACAGGGTAGGTGATTAGCCTATCACTAACAGTCCTAAGTAGTGGGAATGCCCACTTGTCGTTGCTTAGGAACAACGCCTTCTTACTGCTTGGAGTGTCATCTGTGTTTCACAGATGTTTCTGACAGAAGGATCGCACAGATGATTGAGGACTTCAGTAAATTTCGTGCGTCTGCGCTATTACCGCGATCGCCCGCTTCCTCTTGCTGGCGCCACTTGATGCAATGTGTAACTGTGTCTCTTTCTTTATATTTTGCTTGTTTTAGCAGCTCAATGCAAATTATGCGCAGACTATTGGAGGAAGTTTTTTTTTGTTTTTTTTTTTTTAGAAACAGAAAACTTAGGTAAATTTGAAAAAGTACGAGGACCGTGCTTTACGTGGGATTTGACAAGGGACTATAATTTTGATAAAAAAATTTTAAAACATAACAAATTAAAAAAAAATAGAAAAATTTTAAAACATAAAGAATTTTTTTGGTAAATTTAAAAAAGTTGTTGGTAAAATGCAAAAAAAATGGGTTTCTATGGAATTTTCTGTTTTTACCGATAAAAAAATGTAAACAAAATTGTAATGTTTTCTTGGTAAAACAATGTTTCAATTTATTCCTCGTTAAACAATTTTAGAAAAAAAAACTAAAAAATCCATTCTCACCAAACAAATTTTTTTCATATTTTCTCCGCTAAAAAATAAATACAAAAAAACCATTTGTTCCTCATTTGTTCTCAAACTTCGACATTGAAAAAAAAATATTTTTCATTATGCTTAAGTGAAAGCTGAGAACTTTTCCTTTTAAGAGAAAAAAAATAGTTTTCTATGTAATCTTTTGTGTTTACCGATAAAATAATTTTTTTTTTATAGAAGTATTGTTTTTAAATTAAAATTTTTGTTTTTTAGCAAAAAAATTTAAATGTTTTGTCCCGTTAAAATAAATTTTAAAACCAATTTTCACCAAACAAATTATTAATTTTTTTCTACATTTTTAAATTTCGATATTTTTATTTTTTTATAATTTTTGTCAAATGAAATCTTGGAACTTTTCTTTTACGCTCTGTAAGTAGATTTTAAGCAACTCGAAGGCTCCATATAAAAAACTTAAGAAAGGCTCAGAAAAAATTTCTTATCTCAAAGTTTCTTATGCTGTACCAACGCAGTTCTTAAGCACTTCGCTAAAATTTTCACCACTATTTTCTAAATTTTTTTTTGAGAAAAAAGCTTCAGTATTTCTCAAATGAAAAGCGACTCCTTTCTTTTCTTCTTCTATACGACTGCTTCAAATATCAAAATTTTTTTCCGCCACTGCTATTTCACACATAAGAAATAATAGCAACATTTTTTTCAAGACTTTTCTTAAGAAAGGCCCGTACTAGCCTTTTAAATTGTACCTTACTTTTTTTGGAGAAATAAAGCTTTAGAGACTGAATTAGCGCACTCTTCTGGCACTGGCACTGAGTAGTACAATCGATCTAAGTATAGGTCATCGAAAATTTTATGAAAATTTACAACACACAATTTGGTTTTCTCCAACATCATAAAAGTGTAAATGCAAAAAAGACCTTAGAAATGCTAGCCCGCATGTTCTTCTATATTCGTGACTCAGGAAATAAACAGAGCCACGTGCCAACGATCGAAATGTCTGAGGGGCCAATTTTCAAATATTTAAAGCCCTTCAACTCTGCACTTTCCAAGTCATAAAGTACATAAAATAGAAACTGGTCAACATTAAATTGATTGCAGGCATACAAGCGAAATAAAGTTCAGATAAAGTCAATAAATTGGCAAATAATTTTTACTCGCTCATTTTCTGTTAAACCAAATAAGAAACAGCAAAACTGATAAAAGCCCCTTCGTATTCGACTTCATTGTGAATGCATTAAAAATTGAGTAGCGCACGCTGAAATCGGCCAAACCATAAAACTTCAATTTAAACGCCATAAAATGGCAACAACCCGCACCATATATCAGTTGGAAAATATCCGCACCACCAACAGCATAAACAAAAATAAAACAGCAGTAAAAAAGTGTATAAGTAAGTAAGTAAAAGCGGAGCAGCAAACAGAGCAAAGGATAATAAAGCACAACAGCAAGCATGCACACAAACACACACACATATACACACACACGCTTGCAAACAACCATATATAGCCGCATTTCGAGCGGATCATACATTTTTGGTTGCCACGCAGTCAGCCAAGCCAAGCCAGCCAGAGCATCAACGCGAAAAATACTCCATTATGAAATAAAGCAGAAATCGTACGGCTATCTATCAATGCAGTGAGAACCTCAGCATATCCCGACTAAAGGTCCTGTGGTGTCACTGGGGCTCAGAGTTGAAGTGGACTTAGCTACTGGTGCTGCTGTTGCCGACTCTTACTTCTGTGGCCGCTGCTACGCCAGGGATTGCGCGCTGCTCATTGGCAGCACACTCGCCTTTGGCTGCTGCGGCGACTACTCTCAAGCTTCACTGACTCTGTATGGTACTCGCGCGCCTGCTGCTATTTACTGTTATTTCCTCTGCCATTCTGCTTGTGCTGTCAGTGCATCTGTTGCTGCTTTGGTTGCTTCAGTTGTTCCGAAATGGTTTTCTGTGCTGCTATTTCTGCTTGTTTATTTCGGTATTTGTGATTAATGGATTTTTTTATGTTTATCTATAAATTGGATATTTTTCACTGTCTTTCCGGGTAAAGTCCCCCCTTCAATCCATTTGTTTGGTAGCTATACTACATGCGTTTCTTTTTCTCATTTTATTTTTGTTGCTTTGCTGCTTTGTTCGGTTATTATTGGACAAATATTATCCTGCTGCATTTTAAGCTTAAGCGCAGCTCAAAAACAAACTTCCGGAAACGGAAATGTATTTTAGAGTTTATCATGGATTGGCAGTTGTTATGTGGTAGTAGATTTCAAAAAAAAAAAAAAAAAAAAAAGAGAAAGCTAAATGGGTTGGTCAACATCTTATTGCTGTTTATGCAAGTACAATTTTTTACAAAATGTTGCTGATATTTTTTTTATTTTTTTTTTATTCGGTTCCTTTTTTCGCATATACATATGTACATATTCATCAAGATAAATGAAATTGATAATTCAATTTAATTTTGAATTTGAAAGTAGAAATTGGAGCTTTGGAGTGAAGCCGCAAAAGCTAGAAATTTTAAATGAGTTTTAGTTGGAGTGGGCGAATGGCAAAAATTTCATCCAACCTGGAGCTAAAATATAAACTTATACTTTACAGTAATCCTATTTGCTTACTACCTTTGCTATATAAATTTTGCACCGCTGTTTAACAGAAGGGGTATTTCACGCCAGGAAAAGGTGATGATCTGAAATTCGTTCATTTTTTGAGGGTACACTAATTCGCTAATTTGCTCCTTAACTTCTAGGAGCATAAAAATCTTGAAACTATTTTTTGAAATAAAAGATTAAAATTGCTGTTTTTTTCAAAATGAAAAAAAATTTTTTTTTAAAGCTTGCTACTAAAATATTTACTTCTAGTTTGATTCAAAAATGTTTTTCGTTTCTTAAGAACGCAAGAATTTTATTTATAGAGAGTGATTTTTTAAGAGCTATAGGAAAGTTTTTCAAAAAAACACACGTAAAATTCAGAAAAATCCATGAAATTTTTATTTAAATCGATAGTACAGTCCATATAATTTAATGTTTGAAGATTATTTCATGCAAATGTTGACCGCGACTGCGCTTCAATAGTCCGCTTAGTCCAATTTGGGCATACTCTTTCCAATGTCTCAGCCGGTATCTCACATATAAATGCTTTAATGTTGTCTTCAAATGCGTTAATTGAAGCCGGCTTGTCTGAATAGACATGAGCTTTAAGATAGCCCCACAAAAAATAATCTAAAGGCGTTATATCGCACGATCTGGGTGGCCAATGGACAGGTCCCGAACGGGAAATAAAATGTTCACCGAACTCTCGTCTCAACAAGTCCATTGTTACGCGTGCTGTGTGGCATGTGGCATCGTCTTGCTGAAACCACATGTCATGCAAGTCAAGCTCTTGCATTTTGGGCAAAAAAAGTTGGATATCATTTCACGGTAGCGCTCACCATTCACAGTTACGTTACGATTCGCAGCATCTTTGACGAAGTACGGTCCAATGATACCTCCAGCCCATAAACCGCACCAAACTGTGACCTTTTCTGGATATATTGGTAGCTCTTGCAATTCTTCTGGCTGATCTTCACTCCAAAATCGACAATTCGGCTTATTTACGTACCGATTGATCCAAAAATGAGCTTCGTCGCTGAACACAATCTTTCTTAAACTTTCTTAACAGAACACGCATTTTTATAATAAAATTCAATGATTTGCAAGCTTTGTTCGTTTGTAAGACGATTCGTGGTTAAATTATAGACTAAACTGAAGATGTTTGACAGTGAAGCAAAACACGAAACGTGCGTCAGCTGTTTAAACCAACTGTTTAAGAAGATAATAGCTAAAAAATCACCCTTTATAAATCGCTACGTGCAGTATTTTTTAAATCATTTTTAATATTTATAGTTCTTCACTTTAATTATTTTTTAGAAGGTCAATATTTATGATACTTCCGGTTTGGGCTGAAAATTTTATTTCATTTCTTAAGAACGCAAGAATTTTTTTTATATAAATCGTTCAGTTCAATATTTTTTATTTAGTTTTTAATATTTTTGGTTTTATTTTTTCATTAAATTTTTTTTGCGTTTTTTTTCAGCACAAAAAACCACTTTAAAGGAATTATAACTTTCAGTTTAATTATTTTTTAGAAGGTCAATATTTACCTCAAGTTTGGTTGAAATATTTATTTCGTTTCTTAAAAAAGCAGAATTTTTTTTAAATAACGCGCTAAGTTTAATAGTTTTTATTTAATTTCTAATATTTTTACTTTTATTTTTACATTCAATTTTTTTTTCAGCACAAAAAACCACTAAAAAAAATTTAATTTTCAGTTTAAATATTTTTTTAAGGTCACTATTTACCACTAGTTTGGTTGAAATTGGTTGATTTATTTCGTTTCTTAAAAATACAGACATTTTTGATGTAAATCGCTAAGTTTAATATTTTTTGCTTAAATTTTAATATTTTCAGCTAAATTTTTTTATCTATTTTTTCAGCGCTAAAAACTAACTTTCAGTTTTAATATTCTTTAGAAGGTCATCATAACCAAACAAATAATAGTCACATAAAAAAAAACATTAGTTCGTGCACTGCTGAACCTGGTCGAGGTACAATTACGCAAATTAGGAACGAACTCCAAATCATCACTTTTCTTTCTGTCCACTTTGCATGAAGTACCCCTTTGGTCAAAGGTCGCATATAAATGCTCTAATTCGCTTGTTGCTCCATTAAAGGGTTCGCGAACTCACTAACAGAACGGAGAATTATGAATATAGAAGAACATGCGGGACAGCATTTCAAAGGATTTTTTTGCATTTACACTTTTATGGTGGTACATAGAAAAAATCAAATTGTATGTTATAATTTTCCGATGACCTGCACATAGATCGATTGTACCACTTAGTGCCGGAAGAGTGCCTTTAATTTTAAAAATTCTTGAAAGTTTGTTTTCTTCATAAATTAAAGTTAGGTACAATTTAAAAGGCTAGTGGGTTCCTCTCTAACGAAAATTCTCAAGAAAAATGTTGCTACTATTCCTTGTGTGTGAAGTAATAGTATCGAAGAACTTTTTACATTTGGGTCAGTATCACTAAGAAGAGAACAATGCCACTTTTCCTTTGAGAAATATTGAAATATAAATTGTGCTTTTTTCTCTTACAAATCTTGATATAATACTGGTGTAAAATGTGGCAAAGTTCTTAAGAACTGTGTTGGTACTGCATAAGAAAATTTGATTTTTAAATGTCCAAGTTTAAGAATAAACGGGAAAAAATGGTAACAAATGTCGTATTTGGTTTTGATTTTTTTTCGGAGAAAAAGTGAAAGAGAATTTGTTTGGTGAAAATTGGTTTTCGAGTTTTTTTTCTAAATTTTTTTTAACGAGGAATAAATTGAAACATTGATTTACCAAAAAATAGTTCCAATTTTTTTTACATTTCTTATCAGTAAACATAAAAAATGCCATAGAAAACTATATATTTTTGTGTCTTTTCTCTCTAAGCTCACAATTATTTATCATTTACGTATTAATTAAATAAAATTTTTTTTTTTAATTTTTTGTTTAAATTTTTTTATTTATTTTTTATTTTTTATTTATTCGACAATTCAAAGAAAAAATACTTGTGCAAACAAATCAGAATTTTGAACTTCTAAGTCCTTTTTTCCCAAAAAAAAAGTTGCCCTTTTTTCATTTTTTTACCAGTAAACACAAAAAATTCCAAAGAAAACTATATTTTTTTCTTTGAAAATAGAAAACATTTTTGGGTGAAAATTGGTTTTCGAATTTTTTTACCCAAAAAATAGTTCCAATATCTAAAAAAAAAATTTTTGTATCGGTAAAAAAAATTGCATAGAAAACTATATTTTTTTGCTCTTAGACTCACAGTTATTTATTAATTATTTTTTAATTTTATTTTCTTATTATTTTAATTTTTTATTTATGTATATTTATTATTATTTTTTTTTGTTCTACTTCTTTTATTGTTTTAATTTACTTAACAATTCAAAGAAAAAATACTCACAAAAACAAATCAGAATTTTGAACTTCTTTCTCCTTTTTTACCAAAAAAAAATATACAATTTATTTTTACATACTTTATTATCAGTAAACACAAAAAATTCCATGGAAAACTATATTTTTTTCTCGTAGACTTATAATTATTTATTTTTGTTTTAATTTAAAATAATTTATACATTTATAATTATTCCTATTTTTTTACTATTTATTTATTTTTTCATTTATATATTTTGATTTTCGTTCTTCTACTTAAGATCTTGCTTTTTAACACTTTACCGTGGCAAAATATGCACTGTTTGTAGCCTGCCACACGGGCTTGGATAGCAATCGCTGCGCTATCCGTTCTTCTGAGGAGCAGTCCTAGATGTTTAATTTGATCAATTTTTTTAAATTTATGATCATCAATTGGAAGGTCTGTTAAGTCGCATGAGGTATTTCATTTTTCTTTCATTGTTCTGTAACCCAAAGATTTTTGCTTTTATTTGGAATGCTTGGAATACTTCTTTTAGAACATTCATATTAATCGCGAGGATGACCAGGTCATTAATACTAGGCACACATCTATTGGGTTTTTCATAGTAGAATTTTCGCACTTTACTTTTCCATATGCTCTTAGTATACATTTTTTTTTTCTGAAATCAAAAATGTAAATTCTTCCATTATTTAAACATAAAGAAATGTGGTAACTGGAGGGGGATCATACTCTTATGCGTAACACTCAAATCCTTCTGCAAAGTCATTATTAGCAAAAAAATTGATGGTACTTTTCGTACATAGACAACAAACAGGATGTAGGCCGAGAGAATCGTGTGTGGAGCAAATTGCCACCCTGTCGAATTGCAGGTAACTCTGTACCTTGTCTTTACAGGAAACTCTCTACTTTATTCGTCGTAAATGAGTTCCAGATAAATTGGTAAACCTAATACAGTCTCAACATATTGGTTTTCAATGTAGAGTGCTGCATGGCGGTGTGTTATCCGACCCAATTGCACCAGTTACAGGAGTGAGGAAAGGCACTAAAATCGGCGGATTTATAGTGCATGGAAAATCCATCGAAAGTATAAACAAATTTGTCTACTTAGGCAGCGAAATCACATCTGACGGTGGCGCTAATACTGACAGTGAATATGGAAATACGAAAGCCAGATCATCCCTCGCAATACTTAAAAGCATATGGTACCTACACAAAGCAGCTAACCACAAGACCAAACCTAAGGATTTTCCACTCGAATGTGGCGTCTGTACTGGTTCCTGGCTGCGAAGCGTGGTCCGTAGTGGTTTCAACAACAAGAAACCTCCTTTTACAAACCGCAGTTTAAGAGCTACACTGCGCTTAAGGTGGCCAGATAACTGGATTTGTAATGACGAGCTCGAAGCGAATAACAACCGGTTGAGATTGAAATACGCGAACGAAAGTGTACATGGAGAGGCCATACAATCCGTACACCTGCGACTGACATCAGCAGAATGCCCCTAGATTGGAATCCGCAAGACTCTCGCCGAAGAGGACGCAGATTAAGGGGTTATACGTATATAGTTAGAATTAAAAAATATCGATTTTTTTTTACATGAAAACACAGCCAACTCTGGGGACCATTTTGTGACAGATATTAATACTGATATTTCTGAAACGTAAGCATGCTTAAGTGAAACTTATAAGTAAGTGCTTGACAGTCATATGCTATTATCATCGTTTTTCATGCACTTTTTCCTGAAGCCTGCTAAAAAGAGTAAGCCAATTGAGATATGCAAACGTCCGATAAATATATATATATATAATTGGCGCGTACACCCCGTTTTGGGTGTTTGGCCGAGCTCCTCCTCCTATTTGTGGTGTGCGCCTAGATGTTGTTCCACAAATGACCGTCCGATAGCCAATTAAAATTCGGCTGGTCTTCATAAGCAGAAATCGCCTTGTGGACTCGTCTTAATTAGCGTTCAGATGGGAGCTCTGGCTTTGAATAATGAGTTAAACTTTTAGCAAAGTTTGTGCTTTGTAATTTTTTACATTCTCCCCACTCTGTTTAATATCCTTTTTTATTTTTTAGTTCCTGATTACTTTGCATATTTCACATAACCGTTACTCCTTTATCTGGCGCTTGATTTGTCTTCTAGTCACTTCTTTTAATGTTTTTCTTTTTTTTAATTTTCTCATTTTTCGGTTCGTGCATTGCGCATTCTCGCTATTTGTTATTGTTAATGAAAAGTTTATTTCATTATTTTGTTTTTGTCTTTGGTCGACTGCCTGCTAAAATTTTAAAATATGGAAGACAACAAGAAGGTGGGGATGGAAAAAGGTAAAGTGCTTTATGAAGCGTGTAATTGCGCAAATTAGCGTAAATGAGTGAGAATTTTTTCGCAACGACCAAGTACGCAGAGAAATGAAAGATAGCAACAACAAAAGAGGAAAAGATGAAGACAAATAACAATAAATTTCTGCCAAAACAATGCAAAAAGTAATATTCTATTAGGCATAAAACAACAATAAAATGACACGAGCACTCAGAAGTTTACCCTTTTTTCCTTAGTTCTTATTTTGATTGTTGCTTGCGCTTGCCTGATATTTGGTAAAAATTTAATTTGGTGTAAACAAGTGGTATGCAAAAACAAAAAAGAAAAATACAAAAATGAAAATAAGAAGAACAAGCATGTAAATGTCTGTTCGCTGCACATATACATACATACATAAGTCGCTAAAGTAGTTGTGAACAAGAAAGTGGGTGAAAAAAGTTTTGTGAATGGAGTGTTGAGGAAAAGGGATCAGCAAGATGTGCACGTTAACGGGAATTTAGGACAAAACGACGAAATTTACGAAAGTTAATGAAGCAGAACGAATTGAATTGAGGAAAGCACACCAGCCGGCAGAAGGGAGTAATCGAAGGAAATTTTAGAGCAAAACTTCATGAAATTGTGAAGAAGTTCGAATTTTGGCTTCAGTTGTTTTACACGATATTAATGGAATACTGTAAGTTGGGCCAATTGAGCTGTAATCAACTTAAAGCTGCTTTTCGTATAAACGCACTGCTATAGCTGCAGTTGTGGGCATAGAAAACTCGAAACGAAAAACGAAAACAAAAAATTGCAGTTTTTGCCGCATAATTTTTTTGCATGCGACGTAATTTTTTTTTTGTTTTTTCTTTTATGGGAAATATCAATCAAAAATTAAAGATAATATAATAAACCATTTTTGTGCCAAATTTCTAATTCAATTCAGGAAATATGAAATTATACGGGTTGCCCATATTCGATGGACTCATGTGTCTTTTTTAAATAAAAACAAAACACAATTTTTTTGATGCTGACTATAATAATCATTTCATTTGGTTCAAGTAGATTTGTTGACATCACTTTTTGAATATGATATCTCTCAAATGGCCGCCTTGAACCTGTACGGCGTATTGTGCCCGTTTTGCAGCATTTTCCATAGTTTTAGCTAACATTTCGGCTGGAATAGCGGATATTTCCTCACGGATGTTTTTCTTGAGCTCTTCAATAGTCTTAGGCTTATTAATATAAACCTTTGATTTTAAATATC
>JAYXIM010002664.1:0-11647 GCA_037575425.1 Anastrepha fraterculus
CCCACAAGGCGTGGGGTTAAATCGGGCGAACGCGGTGGCCAGTCAAAATCTCCATTTTTCGAAACAATTTCTTCAAAACATCGATTGTGGTGCGAGCTGTGTGTGGTAGAGCGCCGTATTGTTGAAACCAGAACTGCTTCATAAGCTTTCGGCGAATAATTGGCTTCACAAAAGTGGTTATCATATAGCGATAACGCTCCTGATTGACGGTAACAGCTTGACCATCTTTATTTTCGAAGAAAAACGGCCCAATAATCGTTTTCGCACTAACGCCGCACCAAACAGTGACTCTTTCGTCGTAAAGAGGTACCTCTTGAATTTCGTGAGGATTTTCAGTGGCGTAAATACGGCAATTTTGCTTGTTTACCGTCCCATTCAATAAGAAATGAGCCTCATCGGACATGATGATTTTGTTCAAAATTGCTGTCATTTCAGCCATTTCGATGACTCTGGGCCATCAACGAAGTTGACCCAGGTAACAGTCTTGACCATCTTCATTTATACGGAATGAACAAATCAGGCGCAATAATCGTTGTTCGTCAGCTAACGCCGCACTCGAAATAGTGACTTTATTCGCCGTAACGAGGTACCTCTTGAATTTCGTGAGGATTTTCAGTGGCGCAAACACGGCAATTTTGACAAATGTTTAGCGGTCCCATTCAATAAGAAATGAGCCTCATCGGACATGATGATTTTTGTTCGTTCTTCTTCTTCACTTTTGACTTCTTTTGTTGAATGTAAATTTCAACAATTTGGGAGCGCTCGCGTGGCGTGTACTGTTCCATGGTAAAAATCTGCTTGGACTGACGCTTCCAACGCGGTACGTCATTAAGCGATCTGACGTCTCTGCCAAAAGATACAGGGTTGCCAGATGGGTCCGTCCCCTGTATAATTCATTCTCGTAGAAAAACCATATAAATCCAAAGTTTAAAGCCTTTTCAAATTTAAAAAAATTCCAAAAAAATGTTAAGAAACTTTCGCTACTTTTAATCAGCCTTTTTAGAAAAATTTCAGTCATGTAGTTTTATAAAATATTGAATTTTGGTAGAGAGCAATTTTGATGTAGCTGATTTATGAGAATTTGTTTGCTGTTTGCCATCTACTTTGTCTCAAGTGCACACCGCATATTCATAGGTCTTGACTATGCATTAATTGATTTTGTTATTTCAATTATTTTTTTACAAAAATATACTTTCTACTACAACAAAACCCATAAGAACCAAAGATTCGAATTTTGTATAAATTTAAAAAAAATTCGTTAAATTTTCATCAAATTTCAAACTTTTTACTACGAATTTTTAGAAAAATTTCGGGTACGCAGTTTCATAGACCATCGAATTCTGATATAACAAAGTGTAAATTTTAACCCTGGAGTACGAATGATCGACGATTCGACGAGCATCGTTTTTTTTTACTAAATTGCTTTTAAATGTGTGTGTCTAACACTCTCAAATTTTGCATGGTGTTAGTAGGTCATTGACTCTTGTTGCAAGCAGTCGTGTTTTTTAAACCGCGTTGCTAGAACATTACTTATTTTTGTTTTGTGCTCGTCGAATCGTCGAAGGTTAGTACTAGCGTGACTTTTATGTCTGGATTAATATCATTGCTTATTTGTATTTTTATATTGCGGAATTATTTACTTTGTCCTTTTTTACTTTAGTTGAAAAACAAAATGGCTTATAATAAAGAAACATTAACCGATAATGAAATTGAAAAGTTTTTTGAGAGTTGTGATTATTCTGATAATGAGGATGTAATTGAAAGCGATGCAGACGAAAGCGACGTGGTGTTAAGTGACGACAGCTTTTCAAAAACTTCTTCTGAATCAGAAGAAGACAATGTTTCCCCGTTTGTTTCTAGAAACTCAGGCAGTGATATTGAAATATCAAATGAAACTGAAGAAGCAACTAGTTCACAAAACTTGGGATTAAGACCGAATTCACACATCATAACATTTTCGAAAAATATATTACGTGGAAAAAACCTCCACAAATGGTCAACCGTTAAGCCTAAATCTCATCATACAGCATGTAATATAGTGCACAAAGCTCGTGGACCTACTCGCAACTGCAAAAATATCGTTGATCTCCTTAAATGTTTTGAAATGTTTATAAGTGAGGAAATATTAAACGAAATTGTACAATGGACAAATGCCGAAATAAATTTTAGACATAATAATTCTAAACCTGCTATAGCCACAAATAGAATAACAAACGCAAAGGAAATAAAAGCTCTGCTTGGAATATTAGTCCTCTCAGCTGCAAGATAAGATGATCATCTCGCCGCTAGAGAGCTCTTTGATAGTACTTATTCTGGATCACGATATGTGGCAACGATGAGTAAAGACCGTTTTTTGTTTCTTCAAACACGTTTAAGATTTGATGACAAATCGCAACGTATCCAAAGAATCTCTGACAAATTTGCTCCAATTAGAAACGTTTGGGATTCTTTTATACAAAAGTGTATTGAAAACTATATTCCAGGTAATTATGTAACAATAGATGAACAACTCCTGGCATTTAGAGATAGATCGTCTTTTCGCATGTACATACCCAACAATCCAGCTAAGTATGGCTTAAAAATTATTATGATGTGTGACAGCGGCACTAAGTATATGGTTAATGCTATACCATATTTGGGAAAGGATTCAAGTAGAGGAAATATACCGATTGGAGAATATTATGTGAAGGAACTTACAAAAAGCATTCATGGAACAAACAGAAATGTAACGATGGATAACTGGTTTACTTCGGTTCCCTTGGCAAAATCGCTATTTAAGTCACCGTATAATCTAACACTTGTAGGAACCTTGCGTAAGAATAAAAAAAAAATACCCCAAGAGCTGCTGAACATGAAAGGACGCTAAATGCCAAACTTCGATTTTCTGCTACGACCAGGAATTGACATTACTTTCATATAAACCAAAGCCCAATAAAGTTGTGTTGTCTGTTGTCATCATGCAATGAGGAAGGAACGGTTAATATTGATAATAAAAAGCCGCATATGATCGAATTTTATAACTCAACAAAAGGCGGAGTCGATACGCTGGACCAAATGTGCAGTGTCATGTCGTGTTCACGAAAGACAAATAGATGGCCAATGTGTATATTTTATGGTATCCTAAATATGGCCGGGGGTTGGTGCGTGATTACCATTCGGAATTCACAGAGAGGTCATTGGTTCGAATCTCGGTGAAAGCAAAATTAATAAAAACATTTTTCTAATAGCGGTCGCCCCTCGGCGAGTAAAGGCAAACCTCCGAGTGTATTTCTGCCATGAAAAAGCTCCTCATAAAAATATCTGCCGTTCGGAGCCGGCTTGAACCTGTAGGTCCCTCCATTTGTGGAACAACATCAAGACGCACACCACAAATAGGAGGAGGAGCTCGGCCAAACACCTAACAGAAGTGTACGCGCCAATTATCTATTTTTTTTTTTTAATATAGCATTTATTAACAGCTACGCAATTTTTACACACAATATGTTTACTGCCGGAATAAAACCTCTCAACCGCAGACAATTCATGAAAGAGCTCCACAAGAGTCTTGTTGAACCATGGCGAAAGACTGGAATAGCCAAAGTTGCTTAGCAAGACAACAGCAAATATTGAAAATATTGTTACTCCGAATAGACACGGGAGTTAACCAAAAAGGATCAAAAAGAAAGTAAAAGAAGTATGTGCAGATCATGTCCGTGCCAAAAACGACGAATGACGAAGTCAAAATGTGATAAGTGCGAAAAACCTATATGTGGAGAGCACAAAGTTGAACTGTGTGACTCTTGTTCAATGTGAATATGTTTTGAATTTTTCTTTAACTTTTTTTCAAGCTAAGAATGTGTAATTTTTAAGTTTTTACTGTTTATATTTTTGTTTTACAATAATATTTAGTTGCTTTTTTTATGATCTCAAAATTTTGTACAACATGATAAGAGTTAGTACAAAAAGTTAAATACATCCTTTTCCTATGAATAAAAATTGAATTTGTTGTTTATATAGATTAATCGGATGTCAAAATAATTAAAATCATTTATTAACAGAGTATGTTTGGTTTTAAGCTATAGCTGTAGTCAATTAAAAAAATACGTCGTCGATTCGACGATCATTCGTTACAACGAACGTAAAATATGTTTCGTACTCTAGGGTCGAGTAGATCAAAAATCACACTGATTTTTGAGAATTTTTTTGGTCGCGGTTTTGTGAATTTTCTCCATTTAACGCCTACTCCACAGTTTTTTATATGGAAGAAAACACTACCACCGCCCGCTAAAAAAATTATCAAAAATCAATGCAATTTTTCAGCTACTTTAAACTTGCACTATATTTAACCAAAATTGAATGGACTATACAACTGCACACCTATGCATTTTTACAAAGATTCTTATTATAGAGTGTGAAGCTAGGAACAAATTTGTTGGGTTTTTTCTAAATTTCCACATAGTTTTAAATTTGCGTACCATATATGTGACTAGTTTTTCAAATGGCTTAGAGCTGTTTTTCGGAAAATTACTTAATATTTTATATTTTTATATACTCGTACAATCAACGATATAAGTACGAGAGTCATTTGAAAGGCTCGTGCAAAGTCAAAGAGATGGCAATATTTACGCGTAGCGCGATTAAATTTAGCTGGTAGCTTCTCTTGGAAGAATGCACACCAAGTTTCAGCCAGATCGGCGAATTTCTTGGTGTCTGGCATTCGTTTGAATCGAGGAAGTCGAGTGATTTTCCTTTTCCATCAGTACAACGCACCAGCTCGCGTTTCAGCAGGGGAGGTCGCAAAATTAATGGAAATAGGATTCTTACTCATTTCACCAGACTTAGCTCTCTCGGGTACCTCGGACTACTAATTTGAAGAAATTCTACAAAATTGCACGGCATGTACATATATTAAAAAAATATTTCATATAAAAACCAGAATTAGGAAATGCAGAATCCTACCATTGCAGAAGCAGTTAGCCACAGACAACAGCTACAAAAAAAATTTTGTTTTATGCGACTATTAACTGAATTTCAATTTCCCCAATTCTCTTCCATTTCTGAATTTCCTTAAACACACACACAAACATATACACGGCTATCATTTTCGCAGCAAACATAAACAAAATTTAAAAAAAGGGTTCAAATTTGTGGAATATCTGCTCCGTCGACTTCAAAGGACAATTACAGCACGCAAATGATGTAAATTGAAAACGAGCTGAAGAAGAGAATTAAATGCTGAAGAGGGCTGTGCAAATTACGGGCGCTTACCAACAAACAAACTCAACAATAAGCGTTGCAGCACACTTTGACAATGAATTTCGATGGAGGGGGAGAAACAGTAACGATTTAACGAACTTCGTATTAGCAGAGTAATGTTGGGTTGCGTTCATGTCTATGCTTGTTTGTATGTGTGCACTTGTAAAATAAGTACAGAACGATCCACCGTGCGGTTTGTTTGGGGTTGCGATTGCGGTAAAACGGGTCGTTTGCTGATGCTATTGAGGGATTCATTTATCTGACAGCGTCGCTGGTGTGGAATAGGAACTTTGTAGCCTTGCAAGTGTAAGCCTATTTATAAAGAACACATGTTGTCTTAACCCTTCTCTGATAAATTGAGTTACCGCAATTAATTCTCACCCAAATGCATTTTAAACCGAATAGTAAAAATGGAGTGCAAAACGGTGTCTTGTCACGAAAACCCAAAGTATTTGTATTCTCTATTCGAATGGTAGATGAGTGCAGATAAATGTATGTGTGTTTTTATGATTTATGTATGCATTTAACCAGCTTAGTTTGAACGCAGTTTAATAGTTTTGCATGATTTTTTAACAACGCAGAAATCTAATTTACAGAGCAATGAGGTGTTTCCCTTTTATCCCTATCCCTACTAATATTATAAATGTGAATGTAAGTTTGTTTGTTACGCTTTCACGCCAAAACTACTTAACCGATTATTACGAAACTTTGTACACATGTTTTTGGAGGTGATAGAAGTAACATAGGGTACCTATTGGTGGATAGGGTTTGAGATATATGAAGGTCAAAACGTGGACCCAGGTAACCTTCGGACGTGTATGTACAATATGGGTATCAAATGGAAGCTGTTGGTGAATGCTTTAGTTCAGAGTATTCTTCATGCCGCTCCGTGACTAGGGTCTCGAGATAGATACCAAAACGTGGACCCTAGAATGTGTTTGTACAATATGGATATCAAATTGAAGCTGTTGATGAATGCTTTAGTACAGAGTATTTTTCATGCCGCTCCGTGACTGGCGTCTCGAGATATAGGTCAAAACGTGGACCCGGGTAACCTTTGGTTGTGTATGTACAATATGGGTATCAAATGAAAGCTGTTGTCAATATTTCTTTTTGATTTGGATGCCATAAGGAGAAGACGTAAGTGCAAAGTGTAACAATTCTTTGTGAATTTTTTTTAATTGGATTTTGGAACAGTGAAAAATTTCTTACGAAATTTGAGAATTTAATGTGAAATTCGAATGTTCAAATGAAATTATGTGTTCGTGGAAAAAAAAAATTTAAATGGAAATATATAAATTGAAACGAAAAATTCATGGATGATCAGGAAAAAAGACGATTGTTTCTTAGTTATTCATTTGCGTTGATTTGAAATTCAAAAACAATCTTCTTTTTTCCTGATTTTCAATTTATATTTTATATTTACTCAAAAACAAATAGAAATACAAAAAATATTGTTTATGCCAAAGCGCTTGAAAAAAGAATAAAGAAATAAATAATATGAAAACCAAATCTTTTCTGTTCTAAACCATATCTATTCTATTTTAGTGTGCCCAGCGAAGCGGGCCGGGTGTGCTAGTATGTATATAAAGGGTGGTTCAGTTTCAAGGGCCGGTGTTGATTTTCAATCAAATACAATTTGTTTAAGAAAATATTATCATTTCTCTTCATTATGATAATATTGGTGTGGCTCAATTATGCACAGAACAAAATATCGGCCAAATGGCCGCCGCGGCCTTGGCTGCAAACCTTCATCCGACGGTCCAAATTTTCGACGCGCTGAGGCATAGTTGAGGTTCTATGCCGTTAATGTGCCGAATTATCTCATCTCTTAGCTCTTGAATTGTTGCTGACTTATCGACGCACACCTTTCATTTCAAATAACCACAAAGAAAGAAGTCCAACGGTGTCAAATCATATGATCTTGGGGGCCAATTGACATCGCCGCGACGTGAGTTTACTCGGCCATCAAATTTTTCGCGCAAAACAGCCAGTGTGACAAGTGGCACCGTCCTGTTGAAACCACATATCGTCCACATCCATATCTTCCAATTCGGGCCACAAAAAGTTCGTTATCATCTCACGATAGCGAACACTATTCACAGTAACTGCCTCATTGGCCTCATTTTGGAAAAAATATGGCCCAATGATGCCGCCGGCCCATAAACCGCAGCAAACAGTCACTCTTTGTGGGTGCATTGGTTTTTCGGCAATCACTCTTGGATTATCAATCGCCCAAATGCGGCAATTCTGCTTATTGACGAATCCACTGAGGTGAAAATGTGCCTAATCACTGAAGATGATTTTCTTGACGAAGTGCGCGATATGCATTTTGATTTGAACGGCCGTTTTCATAATAAGCCTGAATAACTTTAACGCGTTGCTCGATTATGAATCTTTCCATGGTTCAAATTCAATTAGTCTGAAATTGAAAAATGGCAAATGAAATTCAGAAAAAGCTTGACGTTTAGGTGTGGTTCACATTCAACATCGGCCACATTTAACCACCCTTTATAATTGGCGCATACTTCCCTTGTAGGAAAGAAAAATATGAAGATTTTTTTTTTAATTTGAAAAAAAAATGCAAAAAAAATTTAAAAAAGGCATGAAAAGAAAATTAAAAAAAAAATTAAAAAAAATGTTCTTCTCGTTTCACCGAGATTCGCGCACCATTTCACTCACCCACCTGGCGCCCGCCATGATCGAATGCAAAAAGACAAAAAAAAACTAATTTTATGATATAAAATACTAAAAATATTATATTTATAATTTGAGTTCTTGCTGGCCTAACGCATTGGATTGTACAATAGTAATTGCAATGAAGCCACAAAAGGCAGCAAAAATCTGACTACCTTTGGAGAAATCTATATTTATTCTGATAACCAAACGGCGATTAAATATCTTGGTGGGGCTATCACTAAATAAATAAATTCCATCATTGCTTGCAAATGCCGGGCGTCTCTTAATGAGAGGGCGGAATATTTCCGCAGCTATTTGATTCTAGTGCCAGGGCATAGTGGCATACCAGGGAATTGTAAAGCAGACAAATTAGTGAGAGGGGGCACTAGCACTAGCCTCCCTCTTAATATGGAGATTGTAGATACATCTCTCTCAATCTACAACCCGCGTGGTAAAAGTATCATTACCACTTCAGCCAGCACGAGTGGGATTGATAGTTTGACACGTAACACCACTAAAAGAATTTGGCCAAAATAGTACGGCAGGCGCACAAAGGCGCTACTTAATCAGTCAAGCGAAAAAGTCTCTATGTTAGTATCTTTCATAACAGGCCAACCTCACTTAGGTCGACATGCTCAAGAATTGAACGTACCTCATTTCGTCTATTGCAGAAGCTCCATGAATGGGGAGGAGGAAGACTTTGTCAGGTATGTTCTTTGTTACCATCCCACGTGGCATGCCATTAGGTTAAGATACTTTGACTCAACGTTGCTAAATGATACTGATGACTTTAAAGATATAAGTGCCAGTCAGATCAATAGGTTTGCACTTAAAAGAAAGGAGTATCAGACAAATCGCTACTGTGGTCTCACAATGGATCGGCATCGGTCTAAATGAGTTGGTTTAGAGATCGACATCCACTTCTGCCTACCTACTTAACTACCTTTAACTATATATTTATAAATTCTTTTTTTAATTTATTGTTTAGGTTCGTTGACTCTACGTATTAGTTTGAAGAGGAGTAAGGGTTTCGAATCCATCGAAGCAATTGGTACTATGCTGTGTGCTTAGAAATGGTTAACTTTCTCTTCACTTCTTCTCACTTTTCACTACTACTGATGTACGTCTGCACCTTTCAATGAACTTCCAGCCGAATAGATTTATCTAGTAACGGAGTCAGAGCTTTTGCATCTACCCAACCTAGGGATCTTTCCTCTACTTATTCAAGACTTGTCATTCAGGGAAGTTCAATCAGTTTCCATTCAAGGTGGCACTCCAAAGTCGCAATTAAACCATTTCTCAGTGATAATGTGATTGAAAAAAGCCACTCTACCAGTAACCTAATTCACTTCCTCATAGTTGAGTTTAAGCCGAACTAAATTTATTGTTGCAAAAGTAATAGAAATTTTATAATCACTTCATGCAGCGGATGAATTTCTGGTAACGTTTCTCATCAGCTCACAGCTTAGCAATTTCATAAAAAGTATCTTTCAAGAGCTAATGACTTTTAGCTCGTTTAAAAATTTATGACTAATTTCTGTGCAGACATTGTTGCAGGATCTCTCGAACGGACGCTGAGAGACCCACAAAAGTAATTTCTTGGCATGCAGGCGCTACCTTTGTGAGAATCCTTTAATTATTACTGCGAGATTTTGACAATGCAACTACATACATACATTGATATATATGTTCTACCACCACGGACAAGCTGGCGATTTGACAGCGACGTACTTACCACAATTACGGTCAGCTAAGCTGTCAAATAACAAGCCAGGTAATTATTAGTACAAACGTACATATGTAGGTGCATATATGATACATCTTGGTATTTATAAATTAATATTGGTGGATACATATGAACACATTCATGTCTCTATGTATGCCTCTGTGTCCACAGCTTACGCAGTTATTTAGTGGAACCACAGCGGGTAATGACAACTAATAATTCAATTTGTGACATTTAGTGGTGCTTGGCTGTCCTAATTAATTTGACAAAACAGTGCGACAAGCCAAGTCAGGACAAGTCAAGACAAGACACGACCAGGCACGACATACACATATGCTCTTTGGGCCGGCCTGTGTAGAAGTGCACGTGTGTATAGGTGAAAAAATGTCTGAAGAGAAGAGAGAGAGAAAGCAGAAAATGAAGATGAGTTGGAGGTTAAAAGCACAGAGTTTAGAAGGGGCTACAATCATATATTATGACAACTAGTTGGCTTGATAAATTAAGATTACGTAAATATATTTTATGTGGCCATTTAATACTCCGAAGGCATTCCGCAGAAAATGCTAAGTAATGGCTATCGAACCATTTTTTTTTTGGTGTCCCAGAAAATTTTTCTAGTAAAAATTTATTGCAAACACATCAATTCTTCAAAGATAAAAATTGTGGGGCATTGAAAAAAATGTCGTTCAGGCATTTTTTATGTTGAAAATGCACCTCGCACATGCAGGCCCGTCGTCGAAAATGTCGATAAAGTCACAAAAATAATCGAAGCTGATCGGCGTGTTAGTAGTCGCAGCATCTTCCAAAAGCTAAAACAATTTTAAACCATTTCGCAAAAATAATAAATTTTTTTTTTACCGTTTTACCTTTATTGAACTAAAATCCCAATACCTAAGTAATGGCTGGAAGTTACTGTTCACGGACGGCTCCAAGTCTGCAGAATGTACCTCGTTTGCAGTTGTTACTGACACTGGTGAACTAATCTGTAACTGGTTTCTTCCTACAATGTGTTCTATCTTTACCGCTGAAGCGTTTGCAATTCTAAATGTAGTCCACTACGCAAGGAAAACTAAAGGAAAATTTCTAATATGCACGGATAGTAAATCATGTATCTCAGCAATAACGTCTCCGTCCAACCACAACCCAATAATTGAATCAATTAGAGACATGATCATCGGTGCTCCTCGAAAAATTAAACTTACTTTCATTCCGGGTCACGCTGGAATAAAAGGAAACTACTATGCAACCAAAACTTACCAATTGGTCCTTTACAGCCATTGTCAGGCCAATACTAACATACATTAACTACAGGAGCGCTTAACACCAGTCCTACTGAAGCGCTCAATGTACTAGTTCATCGGCTACCATTAGATTTACACATTAAAACAATAGCTACTTGCAGCGCGGTCACACTCGGAGACATAGGAAGCTGGACAACAAGGTCGTACGGTCACAGTAAGATCCTCCTTCAGGGATCCTCGCTGTTCAAAAACAGTTCAGACTACACAGTCCCCGACCTTAACTTCAAGAAAGACTTTACGGTACGTTTTCCATCGAAAGCCGAATGGAGCAAAGGGAAGGTCATTAGAAGAAACGATATTGAAATCTACACCGACGGTTCTAAGATGAACTGTGGTGTGGGAGCTGGCTTCCATTCGGCGCCACTCAACCTACCTGAGTCAATTCGTCTTCCTAACTATGGCAGCGTGTTCCAGGCAGAACTTTTAGTGATGAGAGAAGCATGTAAATCCCTAGAGCTCTATAAGGAAGTTGGTGCAAGAGTAGCCCTCTTCTCAGACAGACAAGCAGCTATAAAGGCCTTAGACTCCAACTCCATTTCATCCAAACTGGTCTTACAGTGTAGAGAGGAGCTGGACTTGCTTAGCCATTGGCTTGAAATCACTCAGATATGGGTTCCTGGTCATAGGAACATACGGGGTAATGAGATAGCGGATGAGCTAGCTAGAAAAGGTTCGACACTAGACTTAGCAGAGGCGGTGGCAGTAT
>JAYXIM010002665.1:0-11559 GCA_037575425.1 Anastrepha fraterculus
CTTGGGTGTATCACGATGAGCCTAAATCAAAACGAGAGACAAAAGAGTGGCGTGAACCTGGTTTTTCGGCTCCGAAACGAGTTCGTGTACAGAAATCGGTCAAGAAGACATTAGCAAAAGCATCACTTTTTTGCGTTGCGAAAGGAGTTTTGTTTGTGAGTTACTTGCCAATTGTAAATTAATAGATTCTGAATATTATTGTAACCTTTTAGACCAGCTGAAGTAAAGAAAAAAATCATTTTTCATCAGGACAATGCACCGTGTCACAAGTGCATTTTGACAAAGGCTAAAACCCATGAACTAAAGTTCGAATTGTTGGAGCATCCACCGAATTCTCGTATTCACCAGATTTGACCCCTAGCGACCTCCATTTATTTCCATACCTAAAAGAATGCATGCATGGAAGGCGTTTTTCATCATATGATGAGATCATAACAGCTGTGGAAGCGTATTTTGCAGCCCTTCCAGATTCTCACTTCAGGGATGGAATGCCATTGGAATAAGTTTTTTGATGTGCAGACTACATTAATTAATAAAGTGTATTTCAAATAATAGAATGGTGTTTTTCTTAGCGAACCGCAAAACTTATTGAGTAACTCAGTAATTGAACTTATTTGAGTATAAATAGTGAAAACTAAAAGAATCTAAATTTGCAAATGATTTTTTTTTAATAACATTTAGGCGCGTCTTTAAAAAGACGCTTTCATTCCTTCGTCTCCGTTGCGGAGCATAGGGCCGAAGTAAAATGTTTCCATTTTGTGCGATTCCCGGATAAATTTTTCACTTGCTGCCAGGTCACTGTTTTGTCCACGGCTTTGTATTCCTCTTCGATGCAGCGTCGCCATGAGCCCCTAGGTCCGCCTCTTCTGCGGTATCCTTGGGGGTTTAAGTCCAGCGCTTGTCTATTGATTTCACTGCAACCTTTCCGTAGGGTATGGCCAAGCCATCTCCATATACGTTCTCTTATTTCAGTTGCGATTGGTTTTTTATGGCAGCGTCTATGCAATTCAGTGTTAGATATCCAGTTGTCTGGCCACCAGATACGTAGAATGCGTTGTTGTTGCAGAAACATTCCCGATGCATGCATGTAGAATGCTGCTGGAGTGGCAGTCCTTGGCCGGACTGATGTGGGAACGAATGCGTAGAATGCATCTCAAGCAGCGGTTCATGAACACTTGAAGCTTCTGTACAATTTCCGCAGACAGACACCATGTTTCACAGGCGTAGAGCAGAACGGATTTAACATTGGAGTTGAAAATCCGTATTTTTGTTGTAAAGTGCATTTGCTGGGACTGTCACACCCGACGAAGATTTGCAAATGTACCTCTTGATTTTTGCAATCTTGTAGATACATCATTTTTGCATTCGCTTTCCGCAGTGAATTGGTTTCCAAGGAGTTGAAAAACGTTTACATTTTGAATATTTTCCGCTCCGATATTTTAGAATGCATCGTTGGTGGGTATTGCCAAATGTTTAGTTTTTCTTAGGTAAACAAAAATTTGCTGTTTCAGATAACTCCAACGCACTTAACCGAAGTAAAGCTTTTGGTGGAAGTGGGCTCCAGTACTTTGCCAGTTTTTATAGCGCGGTTGTTGCGCGGTCGCCGTAGCCGAATGGGTTGGGGCGTGACTACCATTCGGAATTCGGATAACGTAGGTTCGAATTTGCGTGCATGAAACACCAAAAAAGTTTTTTCTAGTAGCGGTTACCCCTCGGTAGGTGTTGGCAAACCTGCGTGTGTATTTCTGCCATGAAAAAGCTACTTATTAAAAAATATTTGCCCTTCGGCTTAAAATGTACAGTGACCGACAAAAGTCCACATACACCCCCCATTTCCACTGGATTGAGAGTTCAAAAACTTTACTGAGAAATATGTTTGCCCAGTTTTATTTGAAAGCTTTTTCTAATCATTGTATACTTAAAAAAAACCAAAACATTAACATAAAATAGCAAAGCTATGGCAAAAAAACCTAAACCCAACGTTGACAAAAGTCTACATACAGTACACAAATATCTTACTCCAGTGTGAAAAACTTCACTTAATTCTATGTAATATTGCTTCTTAGTGTTTAGTTGGTCCACCATAAGCTTCAATTACAGCTTGAAGCCGTAGTGGCATCGAGGTGAGTAAATTTCTTAACTCTGCAGATATTGTTCCAAGCTTCTGTTAGTCGTTCTTTGAGTACTGAAGCGCTAGAAATCGGATTTTTTCTAACTTTTCGATCTAAAATTTCCCAGACATGTTCAATAATATTCAAATCTGGACTTTGCGGTGATGTATTTAATTGCCTTGGAGCATGGTAAAGCAGCCAATCTTTCACAATGTGTGCTGAGTGCTTTGGATCGTTATCCTGTTGAAAGAACCAACCTGGACCAAGCTCCAAATCATCCACCGAAGATTTCAGATTGACTTCCAATAGTGATTTGTATTTATAACGATCCATATTAACTTGAAGAAATACTAATCTTCCAACTCCAGATGCAGCAACAGCTGCCCAAACCATTACATTGCCGCCACCATGCTTCACTGTTGAGACCAAATTCTTCGGACTCAGTTCAATATTTTTTTCCTCCACATTTTTGCTTTTCCATTGCTACCGAATATATTAAAGTTCGACTCATCTGTAAACAAAACTGTTTTCCAAAAATTCATCCCCTTTTCTCTGTGGGCTTTGGTGAACTTCAGGCGAAGTTTACGGTGTTTTCAGAAATAAGGGATTTTTTCGTGATGTTCTACTATGAAAGCCGTTTTTGTTCATAGCTCTTTGAATTATTCTTAAAATGAACACACTTATTGGATGAGCTTGTCCCCGGCTAATTTCGCAGCAGAAGCTTTTGGATTTTTATGCACCTCTTTTAGAATCAAGCTGACGTCTCTGCGAGACAGTTTGCTCGGGCGGCCACTGCGCGGCTTATTTTCGGTGGGACCACTATTTTTTAAGTTTTTTACAATGGTCTGGACTGTTGCACGACTTAAGTTTAAGATTTTTGAAATTTCGCCATATGATTTATTTTCTTTCCTGAATAACTGAATTTCTAGCGTCAACTGATATTTCTTTTCGAGGAGCTATTGTACATGCTTAAGTATTCAAATTGCAACTAAAATCAATATTAGCAAAGCAACAAACATAGGAAAAGGAAAGAAACAGACAAACTGTATTTTACCGTTATCATAACATAGGATATCAGAGTACAAGCTAGGAAACCGGTTCTGTATGTGCACTTTTGTCAAGGCTGTTTTTGCGTTTTTTTAGCAAAACTGTGTCGTTTTATGTTAAAGCATGGATTTGTTTTAATTAAGTTGATTAGAAAAAGATTTCAAATGAAATTGCATAAACACATTTTAAAGCAAAGTGTTTGTACTTTGTAAACAACGAAAGGGAGGGGTGGATGTAGACTTCTGTCGGCCACTGTAAGACGCTCCATTTTTGGTAAAACATCAAGACGTACGCCACAAATAGGAGGAGGAGCTCGACCAAACACCTAACAGAAGTGTACGCGCCAATTATTATTTATTTATTTATTTATTTATTCATTTAATTGTTCTGCTACTGGTTGGCGAACTTCACAATAGTTTCGCGTCTATTTATGAATTTATGCGTGAGCGCCAATATTTCGCTAACAAATGCCACCCAGATCACTAACACAGTGAAAATAATGAATTGTAAATATGAGTGTATTGTATCATAGATTTACTCGAACCAAAAACAAAAAAAAGAAAACAAAAACAAAGCAAAAAGAAAGACAAAACAACAAAAATACAGCAAAAAAAAGGAGAGAAACAATCAAGTAAATAAATAGAAGCGACAATATTGTGCAGCTTCTTTCTGACAACAGCCGTGCAAGTTGACAGCCAAAGCGGGCTGTAGGAATGTTTCACATGCGAAGAGTGACAGCTTTTGTTTTCATAATTTTCATTTTCTGCCTTGTCATATATTCTATTTGCTTCTATTGGTTATTTTTCCGTTATTTGTATTTATTTTGTTTTTGATTTTTATTTATTCCACGCTTTCGTAATGGACACAATGACAAGCAATAGCGCCATGTATGTGTGTATGTAACCATGCACATGCACACACACACACAAATGCATGTGGAAAATATGTTTGCGCACAAAAGACAATGAAAATATGTTGACACATTATAAATCATGAATTATTTATTTATGTGCAAATGACAATTTGTTTATACAATCACCGCGCACACGCATACATACAAGTACATATGCGCATATGAATGTGGTTAACTACTCACAACAGCTGCTACTTGCCACAGGGACGAAACTAGCTAGGCGTTCCCGTCAATCCCGAGCAGCAGCAGTAGTGCTAACAAGCGCTGAAAATAACTGTTTTTCTTTTGCTAACAGCCTGTCACACACTTGGCTCTCTCTCTCTCTTCCTGCTATATACAACTACCAAACGGCTTTACTGCTCCAGTGGCTACTTTCTTAAGTGTATGCACACACATGCACACATACATACAATACATTTACAGATATTTATATCCTTTTCATATCCTTTGGCATGTTGCTTGTCATGCTTTTTCTGCCACTCATTACTTAGCCTGTCTTTTGCTGCTACCCTAATCCTTGGAACAATAGCCTGCGTCCAAAAAAAGTTTCACTTAACTTAGTTTATTTCCTACCTGTTAACACGTTTGGCCAAAAGTGTGCTGACCAAATATCTGCAAGACAAATGACTTTTATGGCATATGCGCCTAAATTTCGAGCGATCACATATATGTACATACCTCCAACATACATACATACACACATATGTAAATACACACATACACACATATATACATTCATACATACATACTTACTTGCAGACAGGGTGCGCCATCTTTTATGTCGGTATGGAAACATTGAATACCATTGAAAAAAAAAAACTAATTTGTCGAAGTGACGTATTTTTACTTGGTTTGGTTATTTACAATTTATTAAAACTATTTTTTGAATACAACATCAATCAAGTGGCCAACTTTAATCACAAACTGCGATCTTTTTTCTGCGTTTATCATCGCCTTGTCAGGCATTTAGGGTTTTATAACGTCGATTTTGGCACGAATGTTTGTCCCACAAAAAAGAAGCACGGGGGGGTTAAGTCAGGGGATCTGGGGGCCTCTTTTTGACACTAGACGCCCAAGAAATTTTCGTTGCCGAAATTCAATTATTGCACTCGCAGTGCGGCATGGCGCACCGTCTTTTTGAAACCAGTAACCGTCTAAACATCTGTCACGCATTTGCGAGCAGACATAATGAGCCAACATCCCTCGATGTCGGTTTCAATCGGCCGCTTCGGGTTTTCGGTAAAAATATGGCCCAATGATGGTTTTGGCGCAAATACCGGTCCAAACAATTACTTTCCGGTCATGCAATGGTGGTTCATGGATCTCGTGTGAATTCTCAATTCCCCAAATGCAGCAATTTTGTTTATTCACGCTGCTAGAGAGGTTAAAATGTGCCTCGTCAGTCATTACAATTTCTTTCCAAAAATTGGGTTCAGATCCACTGTTCGAACTACTGTTTGGACGTATTACAAGCGACGTGAATGGTCTGTCGGCAATATTCTTTGCGCCGCATTGTGGTTGCGCTGACACCAAAATGCTGAGCGCGACGACGTTACGACACTGTTGGCTCCTGGGCAACGCTCTCCCTCACTGCTTCAACATGTTCATTGGAACGTCTTGGTCGTTGATGAACGACATGTTGACGATCTCCTACTGTCCCATGCTCAAAAAAATTCGACACCTAACGACGAATTGCATTGTCAGTCGGTGCCTGTTTGCCGCGACACTTTTTGCGATATACGCGTTGAATTAGAACAGTGGAACGACTATTTTCGATGTAGAGCGTCACTATTTCAGCGCGTTGTTTCGGTGTAAATAGTCCAGTCATTATAGTAAGTTCACCTCGGAATTCGAGATACCCAGCTGTAAGTCTGTAAATACTTGTATCTTGACACCCTAAAACTTGTCTCAAAACCTACATATGGTAGGGTGTACGCAACTATTAAATTTCAAGGTGAAAGGACACAAAAATCGGTTTTTGGGCTTATTTTGTAAATATCTCATTTCCCATGGGTTTTTTTGCTATTTAAATTTATTATCAATATTTGTAGAATACAAAATTCTCTACATATTTTGTTGAAAAAAATTTATGCAGTGAACCGTTTTCGAGATAGAGGGCGAAGTGCGCGCAGTCACCGGATCAGTTCAGGTCAACCGGTGCGTCCGGTTGAAAACGCGCCATATATAGTTTATGAATTATCGATAAATCAATAATTATAAATACTTGTCAATTTTTATTAACTATCATATTACATTTTATGATTTTTTCCTAACCTCTCCACTTTTTATTCAGTATTAATTTACTTAACAACACTTACCTGCCCATGTAATTGCAGAATGGTTAATGAAAATATAGGAATTCTATTTGAATTTTAACCTAATTAATATTAATAACTTCTTACATCATAAAAAAAAATCTTTTTACTAAAAATATTATTCAATACATTTATTTTTATTAAAAGTAAAAAAATGGAATAAAGGGTACAACAACTACAATTTATAATTTTAATCATCTTCTTCCTCTCATCGTCGTCTTCCGGCTGCTGGTAAATTCCAAACTGGTCTCCATTATCGTCTTCAATGACATTTATCTCAAGTTGTTCCATGATTTCGGGTTCAAAGGTTCCATCTTCGTTAATGTCGCTGTGATATGGTAGAGCATTGAGACAAGCTTGCCCATTACATTGGCCACAAGCTAAAGAGCATTGCAAGCCCGTTTTCCTGCATCCGCATTGCGAACCACAATCGCTCTTGCAGTTGCAGAAAATTCTATTTAGCAAATCTTCTGGAGCAGGTGGTAAAAGTGTCATGATAGGCTCCAGAAAATGCAGAATGCAAAACCCCATACCTGGGGTTCCAAATCATGCCCTAACCAAGTTTGAACTAGATAATATACACGTTTGAAATGTTGATGAGCAGCTGCACTTGTTGGTGGAATATGGTATTTGAAAGCTGGAGAGGTTTATTAAGTTTTGTAGTCTTGACGTAAGCATATAACAAAGATGATCGAGACTTTTCACAGATTTCGCAGCATTATAGACTGCCGATACAGTTTGAGTTCCACTCTATAATAATCTCTGGGTCGAACACTTTTCGTCCTCAAATGCTGGTTCATCCAAATCTGTCAGTTTCTTGGAATTGTATGTTCGGGGCACCGGTTGACCTAAGGGATCCGGTGACCGCGCGTTTTCTGCTTGAAATTGTACTGAATTGCCGTATCGAAAACATATATGTTGAAGTCGATCGGTTGGTAAATGACAAAGTTATTCAGCGTTTACATACCGGTATAAAAGATGGCGCACCCTGTACATACATACATGCATACAAACATACAATACACACATTTAGAAGCATTCGAGAAGAAATTTATTTTATACGCTCCTAATCACAGGTAACGTAACAATACACTTATGAGGAATAGAGGTCAAAGTGTTCTATCGAAATTGTTTTTACTTTCACACATATTTGTATTCGCACACACATGCATACGAGTGTATTAGTAGTTATTTTCTTATCGCCACTTCCTCTTTGACAGCGACAAGGAAATCATGATTTATGCAACACCTGAAACAGCCTGCAGGGTTATTAAGTAGTGGCCGGGCGCATTCTTCTTGAATTGGAACAAATACAAACTTGCTTGTGTAGGTGTATGCGACCTACACTCTTTTAGATAGGCCGAAGATGGCTTGGGGGCTCAAACTAGCATGAAGCGCGAGGTGTGAAATCTTTGAGCATTCATCCATCCGAGAATAACACGCGAAAAATTTTTTTTTTTTGTGGTTTTCTGTGTTAATGAAGAAATTCTGAAGTTAGGATCCTAAAAGCACCAAATTACTCGTTCTTAGCATTGAAGTTTGCTTTTGTGTATTTTAGGTCGTTAGGAGATTTTTTAGGTTTGTTTTCTTCTTTCGCAAGATGAGAGACTTCAAAATGCCTAATGCGTTATCAAAGCTGTTGTCGCAGCAGCGGTAGCACCGGAGACTAAGAAACTCCCCTTCGTTTGGAAACGAACCGCTTCCGCAATACTTCAGAGTGGCGTTTCGTGTCCCTCATTGCAATGTCTATGCCTATGTGCCTGTGCAGGTCCCGCGAACTTTTTCCGCGAAACCACTGATGATTTCCCACGTTTCCTCGCTGCTTATGTGACCGAATGCATTCCCCCGCATTCGACGTTCTTGTTCCCAAAGCATGCATTGGAAAAAGGTGTGTTCAGCGTCATGTGTCGTGTTCGCATTTCCCTATTTTGAACAGATACTGCTGGAAATGCGCCTGACCGAAAGCATTTGGGTTGCATAAAAATTGACTTCGCCGAAGTCCCTGCTGTTCCATGTGGCGACGTCTTTTATAGGCCCAGCCGTGCATCTGCCGCGTGTTTCGTTTATCCAGCGGTCTTGCCATAGCCTTAGCGTTTCATCCCTTATTTCGTGCGCTCCAGGTTTGCTAACTCTTTCTTCCATTTGCTCACTCTTTAATGCCCACCACTTTTTCCTCTCAAGCACTAGTAAATCTAACGGTAATCACTTATCATTTGAACAACTGGCCATGATACTATCCGGTAGGCAGGCGCAACTCTCAAACCTGCCGTTCGTTTTACCAATTCTAGGAGCTTGGATCGGTGTTTTGCCTTCAGCGTATTTGCCCACAGTTCAGCTCCGTTTAAGAGAACGGAGACTGTGGTAGCCATCATTAGTTCCCGTTTCATTTGGATTCGTCCACCTATGTTTGCCATCAGTCTTCTGAGTAGGAATGCCATCTTAGGATTTCTCTGCTGCGTATTTTATTTGGGCGCAGAAGGTTAGTCTGGAGTCCGCTCTTATGTCTAGGTACGTTAGAAACCTTTTTTGTGGATCTAGCCACAGTTGTGTTCGTATAATTAGTTGGTTATGTGTTTTACGCGCTTCTTCAAGGTTTCGTGCTGTGATGACTGCTGCGATGTCATCTGCGTATCCGATTAGAAAGATACTATGGGGCATTTCTATATTGAATATCTTGTCACAACTAATGTTCCACAAGTCGGACCCGAGAATTTATCCTTGTGCCACTCCAGATGTGACGTGTATACAACGAAAACCCTCTGGGGTTTGATAGACGAGTTTTCAGCCTCGTAAGTAATTCCTCATTATGCGCTGTAGGTATGCCGGAATTTTGAACCTTAGGCCTCTAGGGCGGCCAATATGTCCACCCATCTTACGCTATTGAAAGCGTTTTTTACAGCTAAGGTGGCAAGGAGGACTACTGCTGCTGGATTGTATAGTGTCCTGTTGCGCTACTCCTACGCTGTTTATGACAGTTCCGATTGCCCCTATTTTAAACTTTCCGCCGCTAAAGCCGTGCTGTATTGCTGATAGTCCTCTGGCGTTATTTATGGCTGCGGCCAGTCGAGGCTTGATCAATCTTTTGAGGAGCTTGTCTACTGTGTCGAGCATGCATAATGGGCGTTATGCTGATGGAAGGTTCGGTTGCCTTTCCCCTTGCTTATTAGCACGAGTTGCTGCTTCTTCCAGACTTCTGGGAAACTTCTCTAAGACAGGCGTTCATTTGATGTTTCATGCCCGGAGATTCGAACTTTGGCACTTCCGAATGAGTCTAGTTTTAAGCAGCTTCTTCGGTAATTTTAAGCAGCTTCTTCATTCTAAGCATATAACAGGCTGAGAATCAGGCATCAGTATTCATCATAACTCAGTCAGGCTCGTTGCAAGTGCATAGTGGTGCCAAAAGGAGGAGTTTCTTATCTACCTGTGCAAGTCCTGTCACGTGAGTAGCTGAGTAGCCATATAATTAAACGTATTCTAGCTTAACTCATCTATCTTCCAGCTATAAATTTTTCTCAAAAGGTGGCGCAGAATTAATCATCCTATTGAAAGCTTTATAATTTTTGCTAATGGCACCGTACTTCAATCATATTTGACAATTGTGACCTGTACAATCGGGCCAGGAACCTATGAAAGTTTTTTGCTAGTGTTTGGGAGCAACCACAAGAGATATTGAGTATTTATTCTGTTTTATTTTGAGCGTAACGCCCATCTGTAGGCTTTAAGGCTTTAAACACAGCCCCACCAGAACTAAAACTAAGTGGGAAGCAAATTCACAGTTTCACAATTTCTACGAATTTTTCCATTCCAAAGGCTTCAGCTGTAACCAAAACCCTCCTTTAGGCTGATCACTAACTCTGCTACCTGCAGTGAGTGTCTCAACCGAAGTAGTCTTTGGCGCACTACTGCTTTCGCGTTTTGTTTTTTTTTTTTGTTCTTTTTTGGAGCTCGCTAATCCAGTAGCAAGAAATTTCATCAACTGGGTTTTGTGCAATTAGAATCAGTTAAAGCTTCTTTTTCAATAAACTGAACTATTGTTTCCCATTCAAAAAACCAGTGCAACTAATTTCCACTCAAAAGCAAAAAAAAAAAAAAACTAGTAAAAATTAAAGTGCAATCAGCTCGAAAACTTCCGTCGTCGAAACCGTTCTCAACTCTTTATTAACATTTTTCAGCAATAGTGAAATGCAATATTTGCGCACCTGTCTGCATACAACTGATACTCGTTTAAGAACGACTGATTCCTCTTCCAATTGTCAAAAATAAAAATAAACAAAACAAAAATCCGGACGAACGAAATGCGCGAAAACATCAAAGACTAAATGGAATAACACACAAAACAGTTGAACGGATGAAACTTTTTGACGCATTCCGGCAACGCACTTTTTGCTACTTCTCCAATTGCATACAACAAATTCTTACATTGCTATTGTTTTTGTTCTGCCCGCTGTTGCTGATTGCCAAAAGCGAATTCTCATGAAACGAAATGAAATCAAATGAACATTTGGCAACTCGTTACGCGCGCGCATTCTTGTTCAGCTATCGCAGCGAAGGGAATATAAAATGATGGGAAAAGGGGGCGCAGCAAAGCGAATAAAGCGAGGGAGCTGATTAACAGACAGACAGACAGATAGACAAGCAGCGCTTCTGTGCGCTTTACATTTACAACCAGCCAACAAAAGTTGGGATAAATATTGGCACTGCAGGTGCCTGTGGTGGTACCCTGCGCGTTGTTAGCACCAGAGCTTGCCTCGAAGAGTGGCGAAACGGAAACTTGGTGGAGTGGAAAGCTTGCGGAAAAACGGATACAGCAATTTAGATGATTCTCAAACAAACTGATAGGGGAATGCAACTTTAGCAAGCGGCTGCATAGTGTCGAAAGTTGTTAAATAAAAACCTTGTTGGCCTCATTTAGGTGTACTTTGGTGCTCAAGGGAGCACTTCATGAAGTCTTTGCGTCACTTTGTTCTTGCTTAAGTAGGTTAAGGCACTTTTCTATTCACTATTACTTTTTGCACTTGTCGTTCAAGTCAGCAATTCGCAACCGGCTTATAAAAAAACCAATTAAGCTGTGGAGTTATTCCTAACTCTACAGACAGCTTTTTCCATGACTAGAAGAAGCTTTTCCCAAAACAAGGAAATTCATCTCATTACCAGAAGCAGCTATTGCCAAAAT
>JAYXIM010002667.1:0-17209 GCA_037575425.1 Anastrepha fraterculus
TTTACTCCGCTTTTCACTACCAAAGGCCTAATACCTACAACATACGACGGACGACGGACGACCGACGACCGACGACCGACGACCGAGGACGCACTCAGGCGGGGTGAAATATATGTAGTAAGCTCGCTTTTAGTGGCTTTTACGGATGCTTCCAACGACAAACATTTCATCAGAAAGCCAACATTTACCGCACAACTGAGGTGAGGCGACTGCCGACGACTTTTTTGTTGTTTGTGTACTCGTATGTAGTTTTATGTTTTTATCGCCGATGCTGTTAGTAACTGCTATCGCTTATTGTCCGGTATTTGTCCGTGTACACACGCATGTATGCATGTATGTGTGAGGGAGAGAGATTGTGCCACGCATTCATTGCTTGCATGGAAAACCGTGAATAGTGTGAAAAAATCTGGTTCATAACCAGTTAGCAGGATTTTCTGAAGCACTTCATTACCTACGGATATCAGGAAAAGAGGTATTCCATACGTATTTTAAATAAACGGTGGTTAAACTTCAAAGGCCGATGCTGAATGTGAACCACCCCTAAACGTCAAGTTTTTTTCTGCATTTCATTTGACATTTTTCAATTATAGACCAACTTAATTTGATCATGGAAAGACCCACAATCGAGCAACGCGTTAAAGTTATTCAGGCTTATTATGAAAACGGTCGTTCGAATCAAAATGCATATCGCGCACTTCATCTTCAGTGATGAGGCACATTTTTACCCCAGTGGATTTGTCAATAAGCAGAATGGCCACATTTGGGCGAATGATAATCCAAGAGCCATTGCACCCACAAAGAGTGACTGTTTGGTGCGGTTTATGGGCCGGCGGCATCATTGGGCCATATTTTTTCCAAAATGAGGCCGGTCAGACAGTTACTGTGAATAGTGTTCGCTATCGTGAGATGATAACGAACTTTGTATCGCCCGAATTGGAAGATATGGATGTGGACAATATGTGCACGATAACGAAACAATGGCTCTTTTGCGCGAAAAAATTTGATGGCCAAATGATCTCACGTCGCGCCGATGTCCATTGGCCGCCAAGGTCATGTGATTTGACACCGTTGGACTTCTTTCTTTGGGGTTATTTGAAAGAAAAGGTGTACGTCGATAAGCCAGCAACCATTCAAGAGCTAAAGGATGAGATAATTCGGCACATTAACGGCTTAGAACCTCAATTATGCCTCAGCGTCATCGAAAATTTGGACCATCGGATGGAGGTGTGCCGTCAAGACCGCGGCGGTCATTTGGCCAATATTTTGTTCCGTATGCAATTGAGCTATACCAATATTACATAATAAAGAGAAAAGATAATAATTTCTTTAAAACTTGTATTTTATTTAAAATCAACACCGGCCTTTGAAATTTAGCCACCCTTTAGTATTAGGTTTGATTACAAAAAAAAACAGTTTACATTTAATTAAATAAAAGCCTCTTCTTTTTTCTTGTCAGCTATTGCGACAACAACAAACCTTTTAGAAAGCATAACAAAGTCAACAAATTTTTTGAGAGTTTTTAAGATTTTTATGAAATTTTCCATACGTTTTTGTGATACCCAATTTAGTAGTCCATTCAATTTTGAAATAGCTAGCAAGTCTTACCTTGGGAGCCCTACGTATTTTCTCCCTACAACTTCCATACAGTCTCGATTTCAGACTCATAAGGTTCTATGACGCTTTTAGAAGGTTCTTTCTGTTTTTAATAATTTGTGGTTTTGAGTCCTATGAGTTCTCTATGAGGCTCCTATTGGAGCCATAGATTAGGTTAGGTTATACTGGCTGGTCGAGGCCACGCAAATACCATTTTGGTCCATAACGATACCTGAGCAGAATCCAATTTTTAGCAAAAATATTCATCGCTCAAGTTGCGCTATTTTAAGAGTCGCCAAGCTCCAGTTCACGTATACATTCTAGTCTTTCAAAGCTGAGAGCACACAGGTAGCATAGTCTAGTTTTCGATAGATCTAGAGAGTAGCATAGAAGATAGTCCACGGTTTCTTTTGTACCCGGCTCATACGATTCCTGCAAGCACCGTTAAGAGTTAGATTTAGCTTGTAAGCATGCGCTGCAACTAGGCAGTGTTTTGTGAGTACACCAAGTAAAGTTTTACAGTTCCTTTTATCGAGCGATATAACCGATTCAGCGATATACCTATGACCATATGCACGTTTACACAGGATCCTAGTAGATTTGCAATTGGTTAAACTAAGCCATCTGCCTTTCGCCTTTCTCAACATGTGCTTCTCTCATTCTTTTTGACTGGTGCGCAAGGGTTTCAGTACCTCTTTTGCTATTTCTTCCACAATATTATTTCCTTCTATGCCTGCAATTACGTGCGAGCTTTGCTTTCTTACATTCATGGACACATTTCAAAACTCAAAAATACTGACACTTTAGTCACAATAATTTCGCTTCCACTGAACCGAATGTCACCAAGCCTACCTGGAAGTCAGCTAGGGATATAACTTCCAACGTACTAACTTATTTAAAAGATGACGCCATCAAAAACATTTTTATGACGTCAGTATTGTTTATTTTGGATTCTATGATTCTATGATTTTACCGCTTTTATAGCCGCTTGGCTTGGCACTCCACATAGAAGTTTATTGCTCAGTTAATTTTTGCTTCTGTACATGCAAGCTCTGCTTCTTTCTTCACAGCAAAGGCTTCATCTTCAAACTCAGTGAAATAATTAAGGAGCTTAAATGATTCTGGTATGCTGAATCTCAGAAAATAATGGGTGATTTTTTAGCTATTATCTTTTTAAACAGTTGGTTTAAACAGCTGACGCACGTTTCGTGTTTTGTTTCATTGTCAAACATCTTCAGTTTGGCCTATAATTTAACTATGAATCATCTTCCAAACGAAGAACGCTTGCAAATCATTGAATTTTATTATAAAAATGCGTGTTCTGTTAAGAAAGTTTATCGCGCGCTTCTTCCATTTTATGACCAGTTTAATAGACCCACTGAAGCGGCTATTCGAGCTATTCGAGCTATTGTGATTAAATTTAGAACCAAATTTACATTATTGGACATCAAACCACCAAAACGTTTACGTAGAGTGCGAACTGAAGAAAATATCGCAGCTGTATCGGCCAGTGTTAATGATGGCCATCAATTATCGATTCGACGCCGTTCGCAGCAATTGGGCCTCTGTTACTCAACAACGTGGAAAATTTTGCGAAAGGATTAAAGGATTTAGGTGTGAAGCCTTTCAAAATACAGCTGGTGCAGGAATTGAAACCGAACGACCTGCCGCAACGCAGAATTTTTGGTGAATGGGCTTTTGAAAAGTTGGCCGAAGATTCACTTTATTATCGAAAAATTGTGTTCAGGACGAAGCTCATTTTTGAATCAATGGTTATGTAAATAAGCAGAATTGTCGATTTTGGAGTGAAGATCAGCCAGAAGAATTGCAAGAGCTACCAATATATCCAGAAAAGGTCACAGTTTGGAGCGGTTTATGGGCCGGAGGTATCATTAGACCGTACTTCTTCAAAGATGCTGCTAGTCGTAACGTAACTGTGAATGGTGAGCGCTACCGTGAAATGATATCCAATTTTTTTTGCCCAAAATGCAAGAGCTTGACTTGCATGACATGTGGTTTCAGCAAGACGGTACCACATACAGCACGCGTAACAATGGACTTGTTGAGAGGCGAGTTCGGTAAACATTTTATTTCACGTTCGGGACCTGTCAATTGGCCACCCAGATCGTGCGATATAACGCTTTTAGATTATTTTTTGTGGGGCTATGTTAAAGCTCATGTTTATTCAGGCAAGCCTGCTTCAGTTAACGCATTGGAAGACAACATTAGAGCATTTATATGTGAGATACCGGCTTAGACATTGGAAAGAGTATGCCAAAATTGGACTAAGCGGATGGACTATTGAAGCGCAGTCGCGGTCAACATTTGCATGAAATAATCTTCAAACATTAAATTATATGGACTGTACTATCGATTTAAGTAAAAATTTCATACATTTTTCTGAATTTTACGTGTGTCTTTTTGAAAAACTTTCCTATAGCTCTTAAAAAGTCACCCTTTATTAAACTTCGACCTTTTACCAAAAATCCATCCCCTTTTCCCTGTGAGCTTTGGCGAACTCCAGGCGAAGTTTACGGTTTTTTCAGAAATAATGGCTTTTTTCGTAGTGTTCTACTATGAAAGCCGTTTTTGCTCAGAGCTCTTTGAATTGTTCTTAGATAAACACACTTGTTGGATGAGCTTGCTATATCCTCGGCCAATTTCGGAGCAGAAACTTTTGGATTTTTGTTCACTTCTTTCAGAATCAAGCTGACGTCTCTGAGAGAAAGTTTGCTTGGGCGACCACTGCACGGCTTATTTTCGGTGGAACCACTATTTTTAAAGTTTTTTACAATGGTCTGGACTGTTGCACGACTTAAGTTTAAGATTTTTGCAATTTTGAGGTTTGATTTTTTTTCTTTGCTGCGCTGAATAACTAAATTTCTAACGTCAACTGATATTTCTTTTCGAGGAGCCATTGTAGATGCTTAAGTATTCAAATTGCAACTAAAATCAATATTAGCAAAGCAACAAACATAAGAAAAGGAAAGAAACAGACATACTGTATTTTACCGTTATCACAACATAGGTTATCAGAGTACAAGCTAGGAAACCGGTTCTGTATGTGCATTTTTGTCAAGGCTGTTTTTGCGTTTTTTTAGCAAAACTGTGTCGTTTTATGTTAAAGAATGGATTTGTCTTAGTTAAGTTGATTAGAAAAAGATTTCAAATAAAATTGCATTTTAAGCAAAGTGTTTGTACTTTGTAAACAACGAAAGGGAGGGGTTTATGTAGACTTCTGTCGGCCACTGTATAAAGAAAGGTCGCAATGTAATTATGACTCTAAACTCAGTAGAAGTGTATCACATTTTCTGCAGAGCTCTTCAGCAAACGTCACAGTCGTATTGTTGGCTAGACAGTTGCGATGCCAACTACTAATGCAATAAAGGATTTACATAGTTGCAAATGCGTTTCTCTATTAAATACTAAAACGCAATTTATATAAAGTGATAGTTACATATATTTACGCCTACATACACATACAGATGCTTCTATGCATGTATGCGTTAGGCTGTATTTATTTTCAAGTTGCATTTGTGTAGGCAAAGCACTTAGCATCTGAACTAAGTAAATAATCATTTATGCATGTAAACATATTACACACACACACACACACATACATGCATATTTATCATTCCATTTATATTGCAACTCCCCACTCACATTTCACCACTTTTTCCTAAGCGACTTTGTCAACTGAAAATGCATTAACTCCGTGTGTTAGTTGCTGCCGCAAGAAAACCAACTTTTTTGCCCCAGCCGCCTATGTTTTAAGTCTTTATAATTGATGACGAAAGAAAAATGGCCGAAGAGATTTGCTTCAAAATTAATAAAATAATGTGCAAATAGAAGCATTATTTGCAGAGTTATTAGCGTACAAACAAACATACATACGTATACGTACATACATTTTGACGTTATTTTAGTAGATGTGAAGATATCAAAATTTCAGTCTTATCAGCTTAGTTGTTTAAGGCTTTAGGAGTAGACAGAATTTTATAAAAATTTTATTTTTTTTTGATAAAGCATGATATCTTAAAAATACAGGGTGAACGATATGAAGTGTTACCTATTCAAAACACCATAACTTTTTTGGGTTAAATTAGTTTTTATTGACTTCAAAGACAAAATTGTTCAAAAATGATTACAATTTTAATATTTATCCACTTTATCTCGATATGACCACCTTTTGCCTTGACCTTCAAACGGTCAAAAAATGAGTTGCATGCTGCACGAATGTGATCTTGAGGTATTTTGGCCCATTCTCGTATAATCGCTTTTTTCAGCGCATCCACACTGGCATATTTTTTAGTCCTCACCTTGCTCTCCAAAATGGACCAGATGGAATAGACCATCGGATTTGCGTCTGACGAATTCGAAACCCTTTGTGTGGACGAAATGAAGTGTGGAACGTGTTTTTTAACCATTCTTGGTTCACACGAGCTTTATGAGACAGTGCCGAGTCCTGTTGGAACGTCCATGGTCTACGACCGAAATGTTTGCGTGTCCACGGCTCTAAAGCAGCTTTTAAACTATTAGGTTTGAATTCCATCACAGAAAAAAAAATTCAACAAAACTGAGACGCAAATGCTTTTGATGGCTTATAAACAATGCATTGAACATTAGAACAATTTTGACGTTGATGTCAAAAGCCGTTTTACAGATAAAAGCGGTGTGAAGTTGTCGTTCACCCTGTATTGTGTGAAATTTTCAAGTGAATCCGCCAAATACTTTTCGAGTTATTCAACAATTAACAAAGGGCGCTCGGGCGCTCCGGAGCCAATAGCAAAATATTAAATGCATTTTTCTCAAAACTATGTTTTTTAAACTGGTGATCACTGTAACTTAAAAACAGCTCGGTAGATTTCTATAATATTGATACAGATTTTAAAAAACGTAAAAAACTCGTGCCTGATCGAAGAATTTTTTTTTTAATTAAGATTTTTTTTTTCAAAAATTTCCATTTTTTTTTAATTAGCTGTCGGTTTTTTTCTCGAAAATCTGAAAAATATTTCTTGAGGCCGCCATATTGTTAATTTTGAAAAAAAGCTTTCATCAGGCACAAAATTATCTATTAATAAAACTAATTTCACTTGTCCGATGATGTATTAATGCTATGTTTTTATTTTTGTAAAATAAAGCAACTGACTAGCAAAAAACAAAAAAATGATTGAAAATCATCATTTTTTTGGGCCTGTGATTACCCCTAACCCCTTAAAAAAATTGTAAAAAAAACAATTCCATAATCGCTTACATTCGGTTTCGAATGGCAAATAAAGAAGAAGAAAAAACTAAACCACAGGGATTTATTGACAATTCTTGAGAACCTAATATAATTCTTTCTCATATAATTTTATTAATTTTTTTATATAAAAATATGATTCATTTTCCTACAAAAACCATTTCAATCCAAGTCTCGTAGTTTCTAAAAATTAAAAATTAAAATTCAATAAATCATACAAAGAAAAATTCCAAACTTTGCGCAAAATAAATTATTATTATTTGTTAACTTATCCATCAAAGTTTCTTGCTTTTTAATCAGAATTTCTAGGTAAATTTAAGGTATATAATTTCATAACCTACCGAATTTTGATATAACAAAATACTAATTTTGAGTAGCTTAAAAATCGCGATGATTTTTTATAATTTAATTTTTGTTTATATATAAGAAACCGTCGCTTATTCCTAGCATGGAAAAAATTCGCAACACCACCAGGAAAAAAGCAGCGCAGATTTTCAACTGCTTCAAACTTGCACTTTTTTATATCCAAATTTATTGGGCTACAAAACTGATTACACGATTTATTTTCTAATTCTTATTAACCCTTGCTAACCCACGCATCTCCTCGAAAATAGTCGGTGAATGTAAGACAAACGTGAACAGTGTTATAAAACACAACAAGGCTTGTCTTATTTGGGTGCCTAGGCATTGTGGTACTCCAGGGAACAAGTGGGCTGATAAACAGGCTAATGAAGGCTCTGCAAGCATACCACTAGGCCCTGTACCCTTTCTAGGTGCCAATTCTGCATCAATTCAACTATGAATTGACGACTTCATAAGGTCTCCCTATAGAAAACGTTGCTCTGAATTGGGCTTCTACAGAGTAGTCAAGTGCTATGTGAAAGAACCAAATAGAAAACCAGCGAACTTTCTCTTGAAACTTAGTAAGAAGGACCTGAGAGTACTGGTGGGTGTAATCACAGGGCATAACGCCTATGGTCAGCATATGGCTACCATAGGAACCATTGGCGATCCAATATGCCTACCTGAAGAGAGAATGAGGACACTGCCAAACATTTTCTCTGTAGCTGTCCGGTGTTTTCTAGAATCAGACTAAGTATCTTGGGTTGCATTGTACTGAGTATTGATAAGGTACATACTCTTTCCCTTCCGGATATCTCTTAGATTTATCAATGAATCCAAAAGATTTTCGGGAGAGTGAGCTCCAACCAATTTTTCTATCCTACCATCCATATAATATCTTTATTATCTGTATATTTTTTCTACTGTAATCTATCCGGGTGTAACACAATGATCTTCCTGACTGAGTGCTTGCACTCCACTCGTCCAACTCCCTACAAATCTAATACAGTCGACTCTCGTTAATTCGAAATTTGCGGGACTCTTAAAATATTACGAATTATCGTGTGTTTTAAATATTAAATCGTTCGAAATTGTTTAGAGAAAATAAATAAAACTTCAAACTATCAAGTGTTTTTACTTAACTGCTAATGTTTTACATATTTATAATATGAATTAATTAATCTTTGAAAAGAACTCATTTATACGGGTTTGCTTCGAAGCACATTGCTGCTGCTCAGACTTTTCAATCATTTTTTTAAGTACAAAAAGTGCCTGATATGCTGTTTCATCAATTTCGTTTTGTAGACATAAGCTTTGTAAGTTATCGAATGAGGCTCTTGCTACCTTAACTGACGCCTCTGCCAAAGGTGCTGATGCATCGTCTTCACCTTCATCGTTGCTCCTTTCATTCGTATCTGTCGCAGGTAAAATTTCGCCATCGGTTACCGATCCTGAGACAGCAACATCTTCCTGCACTTGAACATAGTCAGAAAAATTCACACCGCTGATGTCAACTTCATCATCCATCCATAATTATTGGCGAATTGTCGAGATCTTCTTTTACGAAACCCGATTTTTTGAAGCAGTTGAGAATCGTTAGGGGTGAGCTGTAACACCATGCATTGTCAATCAGTAAAATAGCTGTCAGAACCGTGATATTCGTAGTTGGCTGCTTGTCAAGACATTCCAAAACGATCTTAACAATTTCTTTGAGATATAATGTCCTTAAATTATGGATGATCCCTTGGTCCAACGATTGCAGTTTGGAAGTTGTATTTGGCGGAAAGAAGAAGAGTTCTACGTTGGACAGTGTGAGAGGACTGTTATGGACAGTGCAATTGCTTCGAATCATGTTTCCATTAACAGTTAAAAGCCAATTGTTAAAAAGTTCTGTTGTCATCCAAACTTTTTTGTTAGCAAAGTAATCAGTAGGATACGATTTCACTCCTTTAAAACATCACGGTTTCATTGATTTTCCTATTACTAAGGGCTTAAGTTTTTCCGATCCATTCATATTTACTGCAAGTGGAACTGTCAACCACTCTTTACTACATATATTTTCCCCCATGACACTTTTCATTTTTAAAAGTGAACATCTTGTCCGGTAAGCATTTGAAAAATAGGCTAGTTTCATCAGTATTGGAAATGTCTCGGGCATCATAGTTTTCAATCAGTGTCTTCAATTTACCATTCCAATCTGCGCAAACAGCATCATTAACAGTTTCAATTTCTTCACAAACTTTTTCAAACACGACTTCATTCTTCTTATCCTTGATAGCAAGCTTATATGGAAACCCAATATTGAGGAAAGAGTGATGAAGGCAACAATAGTCAAGGTGCAAGGGCGCAATTGGCAAAATTGGCTATTTAATACTATTGTAAAGCCTATCTGGTTACATGGAGTCATAGTCTGGTGGAACTCACTAGAAAGGACAACATTGGTCAAGAAACTGGAGAGAGTTCAGAGGTCGGCACTCATTGGAATCAGTGGGGCGCTTCAAACGACTCCTACTCTGGCGCTCAACGCAATGTTAAAGGTGATACGCGTAGACAACGCAGGCAGAATCGCCGCTACACGTACCACAATCAGACTGAGGGGCTCGGGCTACATGCTCAACCTCACTTATGGGCATTCAAACATCCTTAGAAGCTTCGAGTGCATCCCCCTACCGGACCACTGCAGTGTGTTCCAGGTAGAGATAGCCGCAGCACAGTCATCGTTCGTAATGCACACACTCTAAACGCACCCCCCTAACCATCCCAGCACCACCTCACCCCGCCCTCTCCCCGCATCCCATCGGTCTTCCTCTCTCACCTCACCTCTTTCATAATGGTACCACAAAGGACGAATTCATTATTCTTGGTCCAAGTGTGCTCATTCCTTGGGCAACCATATTAACCTAACCTAACCTAACCTTACCATTCATCTTTTTGAAATTTGTAAGCCACACTTCACTTGCCGCAAAGTTTTGTATGTTTAGAGTAGGTCCGAATTCTTTCGCCTTTAACAAAGTTCACTTAATAGATACTTTTTGTCCTCTATACTGTCCAAGCCAAATGACCAGGCTTTCTTCCAAACGAGGAAATTCACCTTTAGTTGTTCTTTTCCGTGCTCCAGCAGTTTGAGCAGCAGTAACTTAAGGCGATTCGTGCGAGTCCCAAATTCAAAGTTCTCGCTAACACACCGAGGAACTTTGCAAAATGAATTGCCGAGTGTTTGACCATATGAGTTCGAATTATCGAGTGCATAGAAATGTATGGACATACCAGGTAGATACCTATGAAATGAGACTTTTCTTTCAACTTCAAACGTTTATTAACAAGAACTTGTTACAAATTTAATCTTCAAAATAATAGCCATCGCTAGCGACACATTTTCCCCATCTCTCAGGCAATTTGTGGATGCCGCGCCAAAAAAATTCACCGTCTTTGGCCGCATATTCTGGGCGCTTTCGGTGTATAGCGCTGTTCAAATCGGCCAATTGTCGTTGGTAGCGTACACCGTCAACTGTTTCATCTGGTTTTAACAGTTCGTACCAAATCATACTACGCTGATCCCAGAAAACGCACAGCATTGCCTTGCGGCCGAATCGATTTGGTTTGACCGTTGTTTTTGGCTTGCAGCCGGGCGGACCATACGGTCGTTTACGCTTGGGATTGAAGAAATACACCCATTTTTCATCACCCGTAACGATTCGATGCAAAAAAGACTTCCTTTTGAACCGGGAGAGCAGCATTTCACAAGTGGTGTTTCGGTTCTCTTGCTGCCTTTCAGTCAGTTCATGCGGCACCCATCTCCCGACCTTTAAAATCATGCCCATGTCTTCCAAACGTTCGGAAATGGTTTTCGGGGTCACTCCCAACTGCTCTGGTATCATTTCTTGCGTTTGACCATCATCTTCATCGAACAATGCTTGCAATTCGGCGTCCTCAAACTTCCACGGTCCTCGTTCTCCACGCTAAAATCACCACTTCGGAATTTTTCAAACCACCTGAAGTACTGTGCTCTAATTAGAACATGTCCACCATAAGCATTTCATGAGCTTGAGAAGCGATTTTCTTCAATTGATAACAAAAAATTAACGATGTTCGGAAATCGTAGTTTGAAGGCACGAAATTCGACGTTTTTAAGAGCGACAAAAATGATTGTTGCATGAAAGGTAACAAACAATGAAGTGAACATTGTTGACAGATGACAGACGAAAAAAAAAACATTTGGGAAGGTTTAAAAATACTGAAAGCCTCATTTCATAGGTATCTGCCTGGTAATTCGAAATATAAAGAGATTTTGTAGGTGACTCGTGATAACTTTGAATTAATAAGAGGTTCGAAATATCGCAGGTTTGAATTAACGAAAGTCGACTGTATAATCTAACCCTAGAAGGGCATTCATGTTTTCAAGATGGTAGGACAATCTTTGTTGAACACGCCCACTTTTAAATTTAGCCAGATTACACCTAGATCCTAACACCATTTTTTATTTGAAATATTTATTGAACATTTGGAAAGCTTGTTTATTTATTTCAATGTGACATTAAACTCAAAAATTAAATGATTAATTTTCAATTTTTTGTTTGTGGTTCGTAGCCTTTGAATAAAATTGAAATAAAATTAAAAAAAGTACATTAATGAAATTAAATTTAACAAACTAGCTTTGAAGGTATATTTTTAGGACTAAAATAAAAACTATGTTTTATAAGTTTAAGCTTTATTTTGCACATGCAGCGCAGACATAAATTTTATGCTCATAACACTAACTTGTTTGTCATTTCAAAAGTTATAGTGGGTCCACACCCAAAGCGATAATAATTGCAGCCTTTTTTGTTTTGAAACTTTCCCTGATTAAATGCGAACTAACTCCGAAACTTTGATTCCCTGATTCCACATATGGCATATTTCGCAGCATACACCCGACTGTGAGTTCGCATGCATGAACACAGCCGAGAAGAAGCGTCATCCATCATTTACAAAACACTCTTAATGTCACTCCAATCTCTTCCGCTGCACCACCACCAACGAACGCGTGTAAGACCGGCTGCGACACACATTGTGCGCGTGTGTCTGTATCTGCATTTGTGTTTGTGTTTTTGCACTTGTATAAATTGGTGTATTGCGAGTGTATTGTGTCATGCGGTTTAAGTGTTTTCCGGTATACAATAAGGAAAAGTGCTTCCCACTAACACACACACACAACTCGGAGAAGTAAGAAAATTATCTGCAATTCAGTGAGTTCGCCAGATACACCAGATATTGTGCAACATTGCGTGCAAAAAGACATATTTTATGTAGTTATATTTGATTGTATTATACACTCACCCACACACATTTATCGCTTATCACACACACATACACACACACACACGCACTCCTCCCGTTTTGTAAGTTTATAGCAATTTATTGTAGTGCAGTTATATACCTGCCACACATTGTACCTTGTTGCACTTACGTATGCTCGTATTTTATTTGTTACATTTATTTTAACTCCATTTAAGAGCATTTGCCGTTGTCATTCGCAACATTGTTGTACTTGTTTATGTAGTCCTTTGTTGCAGTGAAGAAAAAAAAAGATTGTATCTATGCAATCGTGTCCTGACACAGGACAATGCAGTGACGTTCTTACACTTTGTGTGATAGCAAAAGCACTAAAAGCTACCATATTCTACCAATTGTTGCTGCAGAATGTCGAGCGGATTGAAAGGATATGCCCGTAAGTGTGTTAGTGTTGGCAATAGTGGAGATATGAATATGGCTGAATATTAGTGCGCAACAAGAAGAATATTTATTTCATAACGAAAAAAGGGCATTGCATAATAAAGTGGACACTTCATATTATTTTTCTTCTAGACTTTGGTTTTGCCACATCATAGCGCAAGATTTGTATGCACTTAAGCACTGACTCTTTGCTTGTTAGTGCTTACTTTTTTCACTTTTCTACATATTTCAGTTACTTATTTTACAAAAAAATCGTATTCTGGAAATTAATTTCTGACAAACTCGTTTAGCTAAACTACTGAGCCCGTACTCGACTTGGACTTAGTTGGAAAAATACTCGACAAATAAGTTGACGCTGAGCTGAAAGGTAACTGAGTTGGTAGCACAGCAGTAACGCGAAAGAAAATGAATGAGAAAAATATAGGGTTTCTCAATAGAAACACAAAGTAACTATGGCAGAGCACAAGCGAAGAAGTTTCGACATTTCAAATGCTCTAGCGCTCAAATGCTCTACTTTCTGAGTTAATTCCGAAAATTAATTGAAAAGCGGCCTCGATAGTCTAGCGGAAGTGCACGAGCCTGCTATCCCAGAGGTTGTGGGTTCGAATCCCACATAAAACACGGAAGTTTAAAAAACAAAAACAAAAAACATCTCATTACTCAAAACCAAAAACTTGTCCTTGCCATCCTTTACATCCTTAGTATGTGCTGTTGGGTTCATTTCGACAACATCGATATATCCTTTTTCATCGCTATACATATTTGCATTATCATTATTCTTTATCTCTCTTACGTTTTGTTCGTCAGTCAACTCGGATGTCAACTCTCTATTAAATAAATGATTGCATTAAATAAATTTTAGTTTTTTTCCACGGATTTAATTGTGAACTTAAGTGCATTTCAAAGTAGAAAAAACCGCCGCAACATGTGCACTATTTGCATTGTGGCTGCTAAAAAACTAGTAAAAACAGAGAAAAGCACACAGCTACACATTGAATTAAGTGGCGCCAGCAAGAGGAAGCGAGTAGCCGCGGTAATAGCACAGACACGCCACTTTAGCGAAGTCCTCAACCATCTGTGTGATCCTTCAGTCAGTAAAATGTGATACACAGATGGCGCTTCAAGCAGTAAGAAGGCGTTGCTCCTAAGCAACCACAGGTGGGCATTCCTACTACTTAGGACTGGTAGCGGCAGGCTAATACTTACCCTGTCAGAAATCAAAACAGATTAACGAAACCAACGCAAGACAAGTCTTGTAGAAGCCCAATGGCCCCGCGAGGAGTGAAAAAGGAAAAAAATAATAATAATAATTGAAAAGTTCGTGCAACACTAAAAACCACTTTGTTGTATTTGGTAAACCTTTTTGATTTTTTTTATAATTTTTTTTTTAGGCTTATACACTTCACCCAACGCTGTTCTTGCTTGTTGATCCATAGCCATTCGTTTCAGCAGTCAACTCCATTTCTTCCCATTGGGAGGAAGCCAAATCTGGAGAAAAGGGTGGATGTAAACTGAGCTTCAACTCTATTTCTTTCAATTTTGCAACCACAACTGCTGAGGCGTGGGCTGGTGCGTTGTCGTAATGGAAACGAAAATCACTCGACTTCCTCGATTCAAACGAATGGCAAGCACAGAGAAACGGATCAATCTGGCTTTTGTGGGGTACTATATTCATACTTAAGAGCTGGTCCATATAGTGGTCTTATGCTGAAAATTGAAAAAAAAAATGTCATGAATAAATTTTTTCCGAAGTCTAAGAGCGTCAAATTGCAGCTCAGAGGTGGTCAGCTAGCATCGCCAAGGCGGCTGATATAATACGTTTACCGAAGTAAGAGCTGAAAAGATCGATGATGACTTGGGTTGTGTGATATGGCGCGCCATGCTTCCAAAGAGCAAAGATTTTGCGAGTCTATCTCTTAAATTCTTGGCCACGAAAAATAATTTTGCAACCATCTTCAGTTCCCGTTGACCAAAATGGCTTTTCCAGCAATAGTTTCAAATATTAAATAACCCAAGTTTTAGATAATACTTTTTCTAATAAAAGTCGCCCCTTGACAGCAACGGCAAATCTCCGAGTGTTTTGCCGCCGAGAAAAATCGCCTCTTAAGCTATCTGTCATTCGGACGCGGCATAAAACAGTAGGTCACTCAAACATTTTCAAGACGCACACAAGGATGTAAGCGCCAGTTAAGGAATATTTGTGTGTAATAGAGGGTTTTTCAATAAGAGCGGGTAGATTTTGAAATGGAATAAAATGGCGTTTGCTGTGTGGCACGTAGCGCCGTCCTGCTGGAAGCACATGTCGTCTAGCTCCATATGGTTCAATATGGGCCATAAGAAATTGGAAGGGCCACCACGTCTACCGAAAACTGGGCGCAATGCGCGCAACGTTTGCGTTAATGAACACTCATTTTGATAATAAAGTTTTATCATTTGAACGTGCTGTTCAATCGGGTAACTTGCCATGATGATTTGGCATACCTACTTTTTATGTTACCGCAAGCAGCTTTAAAATCGACCTAACATTGATTCCATTGATAAAGCGTGATCCAAAGCCAACCTAGATCTCCGTGTATTTTAGTTTACGATACCACATCCATAAAACATGCAGCTTGCTCGAAGACTATCGCTCACTTGTAAGCACACTTTCTACTGGAGAGAAGTTGATAATAAATAAATATGTCATGGCAGAGCCCCACCAAGGCCGTCTTACTTTTCGCTGTGACAACAGGCTAGTGAAGAATCCCTGTAGTCGAGATGAGAGCTTAAGCATTTGAGCATATACAAATTAGTAGAGGTCTAGTAGAAATTAAAAGCGATTTTTTATCATTAAAAATATTTTTCAGATCCTGGTGCGCAATTCCAATTGAGCTCTTTGCAGACAAAAAACAGTGAGCTTTCCCAATAAAGAGATAATATTAGCGATAGGTTCTTCTTCCCGGATATACAATACATTAACAATATGGCTCCTAAATTGAGAATACCTATAAAAAAAAAAATAACAATAAAAACGTCTTTCGACTTTAAATAGTAAGGACAAATCGCCAACGCTCTCTCGCCAGAGTTCATTTCCGACTTGGCTCTACGCAAAAACGTATGAGTGCAACGCTTCCCACACTTTCACGCACACATACAGAAAATGCGTTCTGATAAATTTGCCGCTAGCCAGCGAAGAAAAGTAAGAAACAGGAAAGTTCGATAGCAGGAAACATGTTTCTTATTTGGATTGAAAAGAAAGCAAATGAAATGTACAGCAGCACAAATTGAAAAGAAAAATATTGTCGCAAAGGAAATGATTGAAACATGTCCGTAAATGTGTAATATTTGTCCATTTGTAATCAATGACGTTTTCGTTCATGACAGTTTTGCTGGTGTGCAGAAGTTCCACTGTCGCGCTACAGCCAGAACTCTGGCGGACTTAGTGTCCTCTGGAAATCACAATATTTCACCCTTTATTAGAGAGGCGGACTAGTTTCATAACATTGGGAGTTAGAGGAAGAGACTTGAGCCCAAAAAAAGTGGCATCACGCACCATTAACAGATCTTTATCTCCAGGTTGATGGAAATGCTGAAGAGTCGTTGTAAGACGGACACCGACAGATTGAACTAACAGAGGTTCTAGTACTGACAGAGACTGAATGACTTATGTTAACATACTAAATAACTGTCTCCTGGCATTTTACTCAACGGCAGAGTTCCGGGAGGAGCAACCGTTCGGACACGAGAAGGTCTTAGCTCGGGTTAAAGTCCCACGCTGACGACAAAAATAACTATTTAGGCTTTTGACGCTTTCCTCCTACTAAAAGAAAAAGTGGAATTACCATGAACCTCCAAGCCTAAGCAGGTGCCTATACACACTCGTGAAACTTATGAACCTATTCTAACCTAACCTACTCGTGATATCCGACTGGATAAGACTTCCTCTTGCAGTGCTGTCTTCTACACTTTATGTACCTGCTGCCTTACTTCTTGTCTGTCCATGTGGAGCTGAAGTTGAAAATAGTCGATTTCTCTGCTTCAGGTCAACGTAGTTATTTCAAAACTTTTCTGGGTGGCTATGATCCGTTGAGTACAAACAATCGTGTAAGGCCGCATAGGAGACATTAGAAACTCTTTAGGACATTCCATTCATTGTGTTTTCTGCTCTGCAGTTGAGAACCGGCGATGATTGGAGCTCATGCACATTGAACACAGAAGCCTTTACGGAGCCTCTATCGAGAGCAGCACGGAACAAAGGGCGAATATTGGGTAGCCGAAAAAGTCTTTTCGTATTTTGTCAATAGATGTCGTTGGAGTCATCTATCTCCAGTACTACTTATC